>KK116539.1:129151-170487 GCA_000611955.2 Stegodyphus mimosarum | reverse complement strand
ATATTATTTATATCTATATCTATCTATCTATCTATATATATATATATATAGTAATGATGCTGATGAGCGTTTAGAAATCCTTCACATTTTTTCGAATTTTGCTTTATAACGCGTATTAAAAATCAAAGTAATTACGAGCAGTTTACTACAGCTTAATAATTTATGCAATGACTTTATATTAAATTCCTAAGCCTACAATGACTAAACCTATCAATGAAAGAGGTCATATTATAGTTTTTATATAGCTTTCCTTATCTGTAATATTACTCTCAGGAATTCATGCCAAGATATAAAGAATACTATTGAAAATTAAGTTTTATTTTTGTTCGCTTAAAGTTCACAAAACGCAAATTCACAGCAATTTTAAACAGGTTATAGAGTTTGACGGTTTTGGGGTATACATCAACTAGTATCACAATCCAAACAGATGTTAAATGAATTATTGCTGTATCTGACATGAACTGCGGAATCCTGAAAAGGTTTTAATCAAACCTTTTTATTTAACGGAACTAGAACGTAAACACATTTCTTGTGCTCACAACAGTCACATTCAAAATTTAAAATTTAATCTAGTAGTCAAAGACTATACAATTTAATTTAAATCTATGTTGTTTCAGAACTTCTCACCGATGTAATAATTTAATTGACCGCTGTTATAACTCAAATACAAATAATTACAGTCTTATCGAAACCGGAAAATCTAAGTAACGTGGCCTGCAGAGGCAGAAACACTCTCTGTCTTGAAATCCCAAAACCTCAGCTTGAATGCTCTTAAACTCATTTACATTTCTGGAAAGGAAAAGAATTTATAATAAAGGCTAAAATTATAAATAACTAATTAATTTAAATAATAATTCTTCCATTAAGTAATAACAATTTAGTTTGTTTAGTAATCATATTCTTACACTTAAATTATAATTACAAACGCTTTAGATGGCTGCAGCGTTGAATATAAAAATAATTAAAGATTGAAACAAATCGAACAAATAATTTCTGATAATCTAAACTTCGGAAATAATCAACGTCAGTCACATAAAAAACGTATATTTCTTCTAAGGCAGAGTTAATTTAAAACATTGTTGTTGTCTACAGATTTCTTTTGCATACTGCAGTAATAATTACTGTTTTGCCTTTAATCAGCAGGCTTGTTGAAGTGAAATGCTTGAAACGTGATTGCTATTCTAATAATTTACAGCTAATAATCTGTAGTAAATTGTCAGATATAGCTCCAGGAATACCAAGACCCTGAAATATACTAGAATATAAATAAGGTTAAATCATACTATTCTAAAATTTTCGAGCCTAAAAGGCAAAATCATTTGCAATCCAAATATCGCAAAGTCGATGCTCGAAGAAGATAAAATCTGATACTTGTACACTGTGCTAAGTCTTGAAATAGGATACACTTAAAATCAGTGTTGAATTCATTTGAACTCATTGAAATAACTTCAATAGAACTTCATTTGGCAAGTATTCGCTTTTCTTACTAACTACTAGAAGCTTCTAAATGCCCTCCCCAGAGTTGTATAACAACTTGAACCTGATAACCATGTAATGTCCTAGCTTTCAGGGACCCCCAAATCATTCTATAATTTTTTATAATCTAGTTTTCTCGTACAAATGTAAAAGAAATGTGTGCTGAGGGTTTAAGAAAGAACGCTGTGATTAAGATCTTAGACTGCCTTAACGGAATCCTTTTAGACCTCTGTGATGTTATTTTTTAGCTTCATTAGAGATGGATGGAATTGAGTTGAAGGGAAGAGAATGGAATTGCTAGGATTTCCTACAAAACATTACTTTAAAGCATTTTTAATCTTATACGGAACATTTTTTTGGATTATTTTAAAAGGTTGTAAACGTTTGATAGATTTTAACACGAAGCAAGCATGTTTTTTCTTGCGCTATTAATTAAATGCGCCATAAAATATAGAATTAAATGTTCTAAAATGTAACAACGTAATTAATACACAAAAATACAAAAAAAAATGCAAAAATGAACGTTAATGCAAAATTCGAGAGAAATTTACAGGAAACCGTAACAAAATAAGACACATGTAAAAAAAGATACAGTAATAAATTAAGCAAAGCAGACACACAAAAATAAATAAAATTAAATACATCGTAAAACTCAAAAAGCATTTAGACAAATTTACAACATTACGAAATTTATATGAGGTAAACAGTGTAACTCTGTAAAGGAACATTATTACCATGTAACAGCTGCAGATTATTATAATGTTCATAGCAAGGCTCATTTGTAAAATAAATTACCGGAATGTAAAGGAGTTTCCTGTTACATATTGCTTATAATATTATAGGAAAATTTTGTTGAAAGGAAAACGGGCAAATAACTAGCAGTGTAAAGGTACGTACTACATTTTCTTTCATCTGCATTTGATTTGTACGAGACGAATACAGACAAAAAATTATTCATTTCATCGGAAAGCATACCTCAGTATTCCAACAGACAATGAATCAACTCACATAAAAATATAATAAACTACAAAAAAAAATTGTTTAAAGTTTAACTGGTATTATAATCAAAATAAATGCGCACCCACGCTTTACAAAAATTAGCTTATTACGAAAACCTCTAACAGATACCTAAAATAGTTGATAGAACAATCTAAATTATTAATTGTTTATAAATAACTCTTTTAATTTTTGTTTATAAATAACTCTTTTTTTTTTCTCTGTTATGGCGATGAGGCGAAACACAATTACTTCACTTTTCTTCGTAATTCCTTCTTTTCTTTTTGAACTCCTTACCCACCCCACTATCCTATAAAAGGAGCCAAATTTGCGGCGTCGCAGGGCGTTTTAATCTTATCAACTATTGGATTAGTTCAAGCCTTTAATTTGCTTCTTTTGTGAAGAGTGTGTGGCACAGGGTAAAAAGCGATAAGCTGATGATGTGGAAAACGCGCGTTCGAATAGCCCCAAGGGACCGCCTGCATATTAAATGGGTGCCTCATATACATCGTGGATCGTTCAATTAAATTATAACTTCCGGTAGTAAACGCATTCTGCAATTTAAATAGTCTGTTGTTGCCTTGGGGGATGAAACTACCTTCTCTCGGTTATGTGTCGGTGTAGGAAACATGCGTGGTACGTCTTTGTAAATGATTATTTTAGAGAACATCCGACGACAGAAATGGGTTTAAAGTAAGGGAGTATTGGATAAATAAAAAGATTTTTTGTGATTTTTTAGGATCGATTGTAAGAACTAGATTAATAATTGAAAGTAGATGGTACCTTTTAAAAATGCTGCAATGTGTGTAGGAGCGGAAAGGACTGGTGGAATGAGCTCTTTGGAAAGGCTCGGTTATAATGATGTAACAGCACTCAAGTTCTTTTTTTTCAGTCTTTTTATTGATTTGAGTTTTTAGAAGCATCGATTTGAATTTTTAGCGGTTTCGTTTCTTACGTCCAGCTTGCGAACATGCAAATTTAGATTTCTATTGAGATTCTTCGTTCAAGAATGAGATGGAACAGTTCATGGTGTTGCTTCTGTTATTAATTAATTACAGCAATCACATAACAGAGAAAAATTTTTTAAAAATTGATAACTCTTTTCTAATACTATTGTTCCTCATTATAATGTAACTGACTGAAAGAAAATAATTTCGAAATGGGGGAAAAAGAATTAATAAAGGAAAAGTTCTTTAATTGATTTTGGGTATATAGTATTTTCTGAAGGTTAATTGGAATTGCTAACTCATTTCATACACACCCTATCTGATCAACAGATAAAACAGATTTGGAAATTACCCTAACAGAAGAAATGCTAGCAGATAAAGTTTACATGCGACAAATTACATCCCTTTCACAAAATTTCCTTTAAACGCCTAAACAATAAAATAATGTAAGATTCTATTTTAGAGGTAACTAATAAAAATTCAAGAATAAAAACTTCTCTTTCATCACAAAGAAAGATTGCCACATTATATTTATTTATTAAAACAGCATAACTTGCATCGAGGGTTCAGTATACTTCGGTTCACATCTCAAACTCCTCTACTTACTCATAAACAAACAGAAAAAGCGCCCTCTATCGGCATTACAGTTAATGTTATGGGGAATTTATCAACACTCCCCACCTGATAATTTTTACAAAATTATCACTATATCAGCATACAAAAAAAAATAACAAATGTAAGAAAACTACTTACATATCAATATCAGATACATTACCTGATGCAAACATAAGCAGCAAAAAAAAAAAGAAAGCTATAAAATCAACAAACAATTAATAGCATAAAAATTCAAAAGTTACTCAAAAGGTAAATATTAACTTGAATTATAAACAGTAAATTATTAGAATTAACTCAAGTGATTAACTAAAAATTATTTAGATAAACACAGACTATAAATGTTAAATAAAAGTTGATAGTTCAGTTCATTTTCAGTCTGATAGTTCAAGAGGGTATATTAACTGCACAGGTCTCTTAAAGTCCCCTCTTTTAGTTTTCACCATACATGATCTAACAAGACCATCACGTCCTTTAAACACTTGAATTATTCGACCTAAATTCCACAAGAACTTAGATTTTGTTGTTCCCTCAAGTAAAACTATATCACCAACGTTAAGATTCTTCTTACTTTCAGGAGTATCGAAGAAATGAGCATTTCGTAAATTGAGAAGGTATTGATTTTTCCATTTTTTCCAGATATGTTTTAGAAGTGTTGTTTGATATTGTTTTCGTTTCAGTAGACCTTCTCTAGTTGGAGAAGTATTCAGGATTTCAGCAAAATTACATGGATATTCAATTGTATGTCCGATCAACAGAAAATCAGCCGGTGTAAGCGGTTCAGGTTCATGCAAGTCATTATAAACATATGTCAAAGGTCGTCTGTTCACAATATTTTCAACCTCGGTCAACACAGTCATAAATTCTTCAAAATTTAGTTGAGCTCTGCCTAAAATCTTTTTCAGAGGTTCCTTAATGCTCTTCATAAGACTCTCGTAGAAGCCTCCCCACCATGGGGCAAGTTCAACGATAAATTTCCAGGTAAAGCCTTCATTTGCTAGAAAATTTTGAAAGTCTTGTCCTTTAATTATACTGTAAAAATATTGCAAATCTTTAGCAGCATACCTAAAGGTTTTCGCATTATCCGAATAAAAGGTACGACAGTTGCCTCTTCTTGAAATGAAACGTCGGAGGGCCAAAATGAATTTGTTTGCAGACATGTTGGAAACAAGTTCCAGATGTAATGCCCGTGTAACGGCGCACGTGAACAATACGATGTACGACTTCTGACTCCCATTTCCAGATGTAATGTAAACAGGACCCGTGAAATCCACACCGGTAACGTAAAAAGGTGGTGTTTCTGTAATCCTCTCTTTGGGTAATTGAGCTGTCATTTGTTTCGCTGGTTTTGCTGCATATTTTCGACATATCAGACAGCTTCCTATGACTTTCTTCACTAATTGGCGGCCTTTAGGAATCCAAAACTTCTGTCGCATTTTTGTTAAAGTTGTAGCCACCCCTGCATGTAGAACGTTGTTATGTTCTCTTTTTACAATTAATTCAGTAAATCTGGAGTCTTTAGGAAGAAGAACTGGATGTTTTTCGTCGACTGTATACTCAGTACCTTCTAGTCTTCCTTTAATTCGAAGAATTTGGTTTTTATCAAGAAATGGTGCCAAGCTGAATATACTAGAGCTCGGAGAAATTGATTTGCCAGATTGAAGTGCCTTAATTTCAGGTGTGAAGAAATCCATCTGAGCTTTGCGAACACAAAATACTTCAGCATCCTGAATTTCAGAAGCACTTAATGGTCCACTATTAGCTGATAGTTTTCTTGCTTTAGCAACAAAACGTTTGATCCATGCCACAATTCTCAGAAATTTCAACACGCTACTAAATTTTCTTATGTCTAATAGTTGTTCATCTTTTTTCACAATAACGTCACAAACAAATATCTTAGTACGGCGTTCTAATTGTTCATCGTTCTCTATGTCAAAATTCTGTTGAATTGGCCAATTAGTACACTGATTTTGTAACCATTCTGGACCATACCACCAAAGTGAACAATTCTTCAGATAATTCACGCTCAAACCTCTGGTTAATAAGTCTGCGGGATTTTCTTTACCGCTACAGTGTTTCCAATTAGTGGGATTCGTCAAGGTTTGAATTTCTGCAACTCTATTGGAGACAAAGGGTTTCCAGTTCCTAGAAGATCCTTTGATCCAATGTAATACGATCTGTGAGTCTGTCCAGAAATATACATGTTGACAAATATGATTAAATAATTTAGTTAGATATTTTGCAATTCTTGCTGCAGTAACTGCTCCCATCAATTCTAACCGGGGTAGTGTTAAGCTTTTAAGAGGAGCTACTCGAGTTTTCGATAAGATGAAACTTGTTTTAATTTCACCAAACTTATTTATGTATCTAAAATATGCTACACTTCCATATGCATTATTACTTGCGTCACAAAATATATGTAAAGAAATGTCACTATTTAGCCTATTAACATTCTGAAAATATTTTCTGTCAATCGACATCCCTTGTAAATGAGTTATTTCTGCGAGCCATTTTTGAAATTCAGTTTCAATATCTTTTGGAAGTTGCTCATCCCAATCAAGACCTTTTACCCAAATTTGTTGCAGCAGGATTTTAATTCTAATCACAAACGGAGATATAAATCCAGTAGGATCATAGATTTTAGCTGCAACTTGTAACACTGTTCTTTTAGTATATGACACACAGCTAATTAAAGATGATTCTAAAGACTTTAAATCTAGTCTAATAGAATCGTTTTCTGTATCCCAATTAAGACCTAAAATTTTAGCTTGTGTAGCGGAATCATTCATGGATAAACCATTTTTTAACCACATGTCCTTTAACTTCTTAGAATTTGTATTAAATTTACGTAAATTCATACTCGCGTACTTTAAAATAGTTACTGCATCCGATGACAGCTGATACGCCCTTTCTACTGTATTTGCTCCATAATACAAATCATCAACATATAAAGATGAATTGAGCATTTCATAACTTTCGGGTTTTTTAGTGATGTATTTTTTAATATGGTGTTTTATTGTAGCTGCTAGAATGAATGGACTGGTAGTAATCCCAAATGGTAAACGTGTCATGTTCATAATTTTGAACGATTTCCAATTATCATTTTGAAACCAAAAGAATTTTAAGTATTTACGATCTTCCTCGGCAATACTTATCATGAGGAATGCCTTTTCTATGTCAGCGGAAAAAGCGATATTGTGTTCTCGAAATTTAAGAATAACATCTAATATGTTAGGATTTAAATTAGGTCCAGCTTCTAACAAATCATTTAAGGATTTAGAATTTTCTCCTTTACTTGATGCATCGAAAACAATTCTAACGCGAGAAGTTTCTTTATCTGGTCTTATCACTGCTCTATGGGGCATGTAATAACCTGATTCGAGATCTTTATTCTCATATACTTCAACAATTCCATTTTGTAGCTGTTCTTCAATTATTTTTGTGTATTCTTCACGCACTTCTATATCTTTATCCAATTTAGCTTTTAAAATCTCAAAACGCCTTTTCGCAATTTGAAAATTATTATTTAATTCATCAGGGTTAGATTTCCAAAGCAATTTAGTTTGATATCTACCGTTATTAAAGGATAAAGAATTTTCAAATTGATCAATTATTTGTTTATCTTTCATAGACAATTCTTCACTTTCTGTCAAAATACCAATAGAATCCAATTCCCAAAATGTTCTGATGTCATTATTTATTACCGCGTTCTTCATAACGGCAATATTTTGTGAACAAGCTTCCTCTTTTCTAAATTCTGAACCAGTAATTACCCATCCAAAGACAGTTTTTATTGCGCCTATATGCTTGCTAATTGCGATTTTTTCGTCTAAAATAAATTCCCAGATGTAATCTGATCCTATAAGGATTTGAACATCCAAATATTTATTTCCGTAGCATGAGTCAGCTAGCTCCAAATGACGATTAGTCATAAATTCTGATATTTGTTTATTCGGAGGGGAAATTATGGCGCCAGAGATGCATGGTATGACAAGTGTTTCGATCTTGAATGTGTGGGCGTTATTCCTCGCTTTAATTTCGAATTCTACAACTGGATACTTTTTCTGTGTTGCTTGTTGCATTCCAAAGGAATAAACAGAAAGTAGCTCATAGCGAATAGGTTTTAGTTTAAGAATATTCGCTAAATTTTCATTTACGAAAGATTTTTGGGATCCATTATCCAAAAGAATCCTGGCAATTTTAGAGTTAAACTCTGATTTCGCAACAACTGTGCATGTTTGTAAATAAACATTTTTTGAACATGTCATGCTAGCATTACACTGTGAAACTGAACTGACAATTTCAGAATTAGAATTATTTGACATTTGAATATTCTCAGCATTACAATTTAAGTTCAGTGATTCTTTACATTTATCTTCAGGCTTATTCGTTTGATTAATTTTTGCAGAATTATTATTTCGGTTATTACCCAAACAAATGGAACTATGATGACTTCCACTTTTACATTTGAAACAAGAAAGTTTGTTAGAATAACAGTTTTTACTAATATGATACATTCTGAAACATTTAAAACAGCGTTTAGTATTCTTTAAAATTTCTAATTTATTTTGTGGTGACATTTTACATTTAAACGAATCGTGTGGCGCAGAACAGAATATGCATATAGTGTGTGCGGTACTAAATGACATCGCCGAAGGTGTGTTCTGAATCTTCACGAAAGTGTTTCGGTTTTGTAACTTTGCATTTGTATCACTAATTCTTCCTGATGGGGTTTGGAATTTTGTTTCGTATTCATTTGAATGCTTGTTCTTTATTAGAAATAATGTTCTTTCCCTACTTTCAACTTCCGTTTTTAGAATATTAATTATTCTCGAAACCTTCCAATCTTCATCTGATTCGCATTTTTTAGTAATATCTAGAACAATATCTTGCGGTAGTAATTTAATCAGTATATTACACAATAGAGATCCATAAGTTTCTGAATTTACCCCTAATGCTTCTAAATTACGAACTTCTGTTTGACAAGTATCTAACAGTTCTCTAAGCAAAGAGACATCTGATGATTTCCTAACAGGTGTTAGATTCAGCAACTTAGTTAAATGAGAATTAATAACTAAAGTTCTTTTCCCAAATCTTTCCTTTAAAGTTACTATAGCTGCGTCATAATTGTTGTTTGTCAGCGTAATACCTTTAATTGCATTCGCGGCTATTCCAGTTAAGTATGAATGTAAATAATTAAATTTATCAACGTTAGATAAATCTTCATTTTTGTGTATCAAAGATTCGAACTGGTCCCAGAATCTTTGCCAATCGGCAGGATCACCATCAAATCTTCTTATTGTTAATGAAGGTAATTTAACAAATTGTTTTTCTAATTTTAACAAACTAACAGGTTGTTGATGTGTTCTTTGTATAACTGGTTTGCATTTATTAATAGCAACTTTCAACTTACATGTACAATTAATCAATTTTTCATGATACTCATCACATTTAATAATTTCGGTTTCAATTTCTTTAACATCTGTAATTTGACTTTGGATTTCAGAATCAATTTCTTTTAGTTGTTTAGACTTCAAATTTAGTTGTTCTGAAAGTTCTTCCAACTCTTCTTCTTCTATTTCATTTTCTAATATTTTACTTTCGATTTTAGAAATTAATCTTGTTGTAAGAGATCTTAATGCAGTTCGTTTAGCCTTTGCTATTTCCATTTTGAAATCAATTTCTATTCTTTCAAATTAACTTGATATTCTTTAACTAAGTTTCTCTTTCGATTTTAGAACGTTGAGAAGAGGAGTTAAAAGTAATTTGCAATATAAGATTCATATTTAACAATAAAGAATAGTAAAGCTTACCTTGTTGCAGATTAAGATTTAATAATCTTACCCAAATTCACATCCAATTATAGAGTATCCAATTCATTGAATCAGGAGAAAACTTTCATTTTTCAGAACGAACACAATCGGCATACACTATATGAAATCGAAACACATTCGAAGAACATCAAATTATATTGCATTTTGAAACAAACGACAATCTTCCCGGCTGTGTTGCACCATAATAAAAATTCAAGAATAAAAACTTCTCTTTCATCACAAAGAAAGATTGCCACATTATATTTATTTATTAAAACAGCATAACTTGCATCGAAGGTTCAGTATACTTCGGTTCACATCTCAAACTCCTCTACTTACTCATAAACAAACAGAAAAAGCGCCCTCTATCGGCATTACAGTTAATGTTATGGGGAATTTATCAACAGTAACGTAATCACTCAGTTGCTAAATACCAAACTTTTTCCCAGCAGAAAGTTTTTTTACTAAGGTGTTGAGAATCGAAGAAGTTTTACTTGTTTAGTATTAAAATTTTGGGCTATACACATATGATTGCATACTATAGAAACTGCGTTATTCATATTGAAGGAATTAATTTTTGGGGAACATTTGTCTTGTTTCTGTGCACGATATACTGAAACCATTATATTTATAGGTGACATTAGGCAACACCAATATCAGTACCGACACACAAGAAGAGAATACTCTGCTGCTTGCTGTTTTTTTTTCTATTTTTTCCCACACAAACAAAATTGATCATAATAAATTAAGGAATATTATAATTATATATACACCGTTCTTTTATTTTTTAACTTTTGAGATTTTAACAAGAGCTAGCACGCTAAACTTTTATTTCGTTTTTCATGGATTTATCACTTTGAACTAATTTCTTTCGAAACATATTTCTTGCAAGTTCTGAAGATTCTAATTACTAAATTTGTCTGAATTCTATTCCTTACATTTTCTTCTAAAATCCTTTAAGCAATTCAAATTTAATTATAATCCCTCTATGCAGTTTTATAATTTTTAGAGGCAATCTCAACAACGACGATCCAAATAACTAGCGATAACATTATGCAAATTTCTAGGACAGTTCATATTTATAAGCTTGTTTTTCATTCTTGACCACCATAGACTATTAATTGCACTTTTGATATCAACAGTAATCAAGGCCGTATATAATGTTTTCGCTTTGTTTCAATTGTTGATTAAATTGTCCCAAACTTACCCAATGCTGGTAATATGCAAATAGTCTATACGTTGCGGGAAGCTGAGGTTGCTTAGCTGACTTTAACAACAGCACACATTCTCTTTTCCAATCATTAGGAAAATAATACTTAATCAAACAGCTGTTGAATAAATCTAAAATTTCCACAAAATTCTTCAAAAGGCTTCCATCTGGACCCGGAGTTTTATTCTTTCTCATAGCTTCAAAAATCTGTTGTACTTCGTGTATATTAAATAAGAATCATTTCTTGAAACTGTATGGTAATTTCCTATATTTTCTAGTTTGGTGATGTATATCCTCATCATCTTCAATTTTGTCTTCTGCAAAATGAAAATTTAAGGTCCCTTAAGCGCTTCCTTGATATCATTTGTTGTTGAGCCGTCTCATTTTTTACTAAAGGAAGCGTTGCTACTATATTTAACTGCTTATCCGTAGCAATCTTAAGATGTGTGCCAATTTTCTCATAAGTTATTCCAATATTCTTCTTTAGCTTTTCTAATATTACTTCCGTAAATAGCCAAAGAATTACTATAAATTCCTTTATGATAAGCCCTTTGATCTTTAACTGAATTTTGATTTTCTTCTAAGCGTTCTTACATTTCTTTGCTTTTCTTAAATTTGAAATTCCACTAAGGTGAAAAATTCCTTTTCTTTATTCCCTAGCTTTCATTCCAGTTTTTGAGCCCCTTTCACATGCATCTCGAATATTTAAATTGATATCTCGAATAGCATTATCTACATCATTTCCAAACTTCATTTTGTGAAACGTTTTCGAACATCAGTTCTTTAACAGTAATCCAGTTTAGATATTTTTGTCTAATTCAAGATTGTTCATTCTCCTGAGAGCCAATATTACTAATTTCAAATATGACATAACTTTGTTCATTTAGAATAATAGTGCCCCAAACTTGCCAATTGCAGACTTCAGTATTAATCAACTTTAAAGCCGTTATATCAATCCAGGACTTCTCCAATACAGAAGATGAGGCAGGTAAACTTTATCTTCTATTACTGACAATAAAGTCATTACCTAACAGAAATTCTGCGAGAATCCGTCTGATCTTGCTCCCATGAGGATGCTTAATGTTTATGTCTCCATTAATAATCAAAGAAATATCTTTGCATCTTTTCTACAAAGACACTGAAACTTGTAAGTGATCATCTATACTTTCAGAAAATTAGAAGTGGTATTATTAAAGCTCACAGGCGTTCACCCTCTACCAAGATTGCCACAATATCTTATATAATCTACATCACCGTTAAGTTTTCATCAAATACAAAAATGCTTGATCGTATCTCCGGATTTTATTAAAATAGGCTCTTGCTTTAAGCGGAAAACATAGACTCTACCTTGATTAGTGTATGGTTCTTGTACACAGACAATCTGTATTCCTTTCTGAGTGACTTTTACCTTCAACCCATGAGTAGCTTTAACAGCTTGATGAAGATGTATCTGACATAACTTCATTTTAGTGCATTCGTAATCCGTAGTTTTTCTTTTTAGTTTAAAATTGCCTTCTAAGCCAAGGACATTATTTATTTGTATACTCTTTTTCTGTATTTTCATGTGCAGTATTAAGTAAAGGGGCCAATCTTGAATTAGCAATACTACAATTATTGCATTTATATTCGTTCGTTAAAACAATCAGCCTGTAGATATAACTGAAGACTATATTTGTTACATATTATCAGTGCCGTGCAAAATTTCTTAGTACAGCCAAAGAATCACTTTGTGACTCTCTAATTTGATTTATAGACCACTTTAAAGATATTTCCTTTTTTCTCATAGCTTCATGGAACTGAGTCTGAAGATATAAACCAATGTGGGTCCATGCTTTAATGGATACTAAATCTTGATTCAGTTTTAGCGTGTTCTATATAAGAATTTTGAGATCTCAAAAGATCCCCTATGTCACTACCAGATTACCCGAGGTCGGCATCATGTATCGTAATCTTTGGTCTTTTGACCTCTAAAAAGTTTTTTTAATTCTTGTTTTCATAAATTGCGTTCTCAAAGATCGTCAAGTCTTCACTCCTAGTTACTTTAACTAAAACACCTCCATTTTTAATGTTTTGAACTTTTTGGACTCCGATTTTCAGTTGAGATACGTATTTTATTCATTTTTCCTTTATTTGTTCTGATGCTTTATGTTTTTAGAAAACATTAAGCTAACAAATTTCATTTTTTGTTTTCATATATACTTCTTGATCTAGCTTATGTTTTAAGTCTTTGTTGTGCCTTCTCACCATAACCTTTCTTGTTGGTTCCTTTCATCCACCGTTATTTGAATATTTCTTCTTTCTATTAATCTTCTTCTTAATTGACTGCTCTCAACCAGAACATTTTGTAATTTACTATTCTCTAATTTTATTTCCTACTGATTTATTAAATTTATCAAATGTATTTACTAGTATATCATCACGTTTTCTAGAACCATTGTGAACACAGGACAGTACGTTGTCAACGAAATACCTTTCAGCAACATCCAAGCCATTTGAAGCATTGGTTCCTTCTTGCTTTTTTGTTTTGTTTTTCTTGCTTTGGTTTTTGTTTATCTTCTTTTTGCTTATTATCTGCCATCCCACCGATACACTGGGGTTCACACCGGGGGATGTATAAAGTTGTAGAGTGAAATTTAACTCCTTATAATAAGGAGAGCCTCCCGATCCCGACAAGGTAAGAACTTCTGGAGAAGACTCAGAAATAAAAGTTTGCTGATAACTAAATGGCTTTCCAAAAAATACTCTCTCTCCCTTTCAGAGGGAATAACAAAGTAAATTGATATACCACTTTAGCAGCAACAAAAATGTCACTTAGAACCATCAACATTAAAAACATTATAAAACCGGTCTGGAAGCAAAGCATGAATAAAATTCCCTCTCTGGAAGAAAGAATTTAGATTCTAGCATTATTACGCCTTAAAGGATGATACCAGAGCATAATTTTTAATATAGATTTATACATTCAAAGAAAAGCTTTAATCGAGTTCTAGAAATATTTTTCAAAATCAAAAATTGTTTAATTAATTATTTTAAATTTATAAGCTTATTTTATTCCGTCGCTAATAATCCTAGGAATTGAAATGCGAAGTGTTTACTTTATTGTACATGTACTTTTATTATTATGCGAAAATTATTTATTCTATTATGTATATAAAATTACTCTATGTCGAAGTAAATGTTTTTTTTATATTGATAAGAAAAAACAAATTTTAGCATGATAATTCTTAAATATATCTTAACCGACTTTTTTAACTTCAAGTTTTTAAGTTCAAGAACGCAATAAAGAACTCCTTTGCAGTTTAAAACGCAATGGCAAGAGCTAACTTATAACTCAGATTTAAATTGCATCTTAAGTGCTTGCACTTTCCACGTTTAATCATGTCTAGTATTTTTAATAGAGAATAAAAATAATTAAATAAGAATATTTCAACCCCAAGCACACATTTTTAGGTATTTTTTCAATTTAGTTTTTAACGTTATATATAAAACAACATACTAACAAATATTCTTCTCTAACGTGTGGGAACAAATATTTTGAAATATAATAAAGTGGTTAAAGTTTTTATCTACGCATTGCGGTTATTATGTAACTTACAGATAATTTATTGGGTTAGACATTCAAATTATTTGTACTACTTAACAAATAAACCTCAGCATATACAAATAAACACACTATGACGTTTATTTTGTATGTGGAAGTATGAAAAAAATGGTTGCTTTTTTACATTAAAAATTTTTTCTTAAATAGCTTCAATGAAAAGAAGAAAAGACTTATTAATTAGAATTAAATTTATTAAATATTTACCGACCATTCCTCATAATTTCCTATAATATTATACATATAATACTTATTAAAATAGTTTACTTTGCCAAAGTACTTACTTCTTTAAACTTAATACTTGTTCAAATTAACATAAGCTTTTAGTTTTACATTCTTTTAACTAAATAAAGCCGATTTTTTATACTCTGTTTGTTTCCTATATGAATAAAAATTACAAAGCAAAATATTTCATTACCAAAATAACTTTTCCTTAAAATGTTTTATTTTACTTCTTCATTGATAATTATAACAAGATATTTTTTCCATTAAATTTTCAAGTTGGAAGGTTATTCTTTTAAATGAACGAGTTATTATATTTTCGTCTTTACTACAACTTCTCTTTTCGTTATTCCTCACCAGATAGCAAATTATTCCTATTTATTTAAACTGGGGTTTTTTTTAATCTTGAAAGAGAAAGCGTTTCTGGTATTGTGCGCTAGTTTCTGCCAGCTGTAGCAGTTGCAATTATTCCGCTTTGTGGTTTCTCGCCGTCGATACTTTAAAACGTACACGCCCGTAAATTATCGAGCCAGCTTCCAACTTAGTGTTCTATTGCGTAGTCTTAGACTATTGCTCAACGTTTAAATTTATTGACTATCCTTATTTTAATTTGCATTTCTACAAGTTATGGCTATTGAAGCACAAAGTCATGCTTTTATATTCAAAGTTCTATTTAAATAAAAAGTTTGCTTTTAGAACCTTCCTAAGGCTTTGCTGTTTATCTTAGACACAACAGCAATTTGCTTCGTGTCTGTTAGGGCTATAAGACTAAAGCCGTAGTACTATATCAAATGTAACTCTGTAAAGTAAGAAAGATTATTAGATCATATTCAAACATTACTTATAAATCCACAATTAAAGACTTTGCAAATTATAAATTATAGACACAGAATTATATTTTGTCTTATATTTTAGATAACAGTATACTTTTACATTATATTTTAGACATGCAATTATATTTTGTACTATATAGACTATATTTTATACTATATATATAAGACTTACAATTATATTTTATACTATATATATAAAACTTACAATTATATTTTATGTATACTGTATATAGACACATATTATGTTTTTTTTGGGAGGTGGTACACTGCCGTGTTGAAACGAAGATTTGATAAAATTTGATACGATAGAGACATAGACATAGACATAGACTTATTATAGACGATAGAGATATATCCCCACTTGAATCCATATCGATATCGATTCCGGAAACGTATATTTGAAAACAAACTCTCACTACACCCAATAGCTTTCGGCTTGAAAAGAAAAGTAATTTTCAAATCAAACGGTAATATACCCATAAATCAGATTATATAGCTATTCTTAGACGATTTAGGTATACCACACTGCTAAAAATTTGGTTCAAAGTTTCACCAAACTATGGTGCTGAAAAAGTTGCAACCAAAAGATGGTAAAACACTGAACCATTATTTGGTACTTTGGCTGAACCTTTATTTGGTAATAGGTTGAACCATTATTTGGTAATAGGTTGAACCATTATTTGGTAATAGGTTGAACCATTATTTGGTAATAGGTTGAACCATTATTTGGTAATAGATTGAACCATTATTTGGCAATAGGTTTAACCATTATTTGGTAATAGGTTGAACCATTATTTGGCAATAGGTTGAACCATTATTTGGTAATAGGTTGAACCATTATTTGTTAATAGGTTTAACCAAGAATTGGCAGTATGTTAAAGCAAGAATGGGGAATGTTGAACCATAAATTAGAAATGCGTTAAATGGGCTATATTACAATATGGATTGAGAATACCTTAAACCCTTAATTATAATTATGTTTACCGTTAACTGTAAATTATAGGAAGTTATTTGAGAGTTCAGTCATAAAATTTTCTATTATCCATTTTTCTGGTATTTTTTTATTCAATTACTGCTATGGCACCCTTCTCCTGGTACTTTTTTTAATTCATTACTGCTGTGGCTAAGATATTTAGAAATTTCTTATGCAAATCAGCATATCTATAGCAATAATTATTGAAAATTTGGCTAGAACAGCAGATTTACTTGCATAAGATTGATTCAGTTTTCAGAGAATGAAAGTATAAAATATATATCATTAAAATACACATTTGCAATATATTAGCATGTATATAAAAATATATTTTTACAAAATTAAATGCCTTACACACCAATAGGAATAAGTTAAAATGTAACTGCTCATTGCAAGAGCTGAATTTTAAAAATTCATGTTTAATATACCTTCACTTGTAAATTAAATTGCATTAGCTTTGAGATTCAAGGTCTCTAGCATTTAAATTTACAACAGTACAAAGTTTCTCATAACAAAGTTGATATTATACATTGTGTGTAATGTGTAATTAACAGCTATTCAACTAATTACTATTATACTATATAAAGAAAAATTATTCCATGCATAATTCTTATTTTCATTCACATGCCATGACACTTACCTTTAAAATTTGGAGACCAGAAGTGTTTGCTAGAATCTGTAAGGTTTCCCATGTCCCCTCCTCACACAAAAACAAGTTTTACTTTATGGTAATTTTTTATTTACAATATGTTAAAATATATTATGAAGCATGATAAATTATAATACTTATGTACCTATACAATAAAGAAAATTTTCCAAAGCTATTAATATTGTTCAATAAATTCAAAAGTAAATTCCATTTTTCTGCAGATTAAACATAGCTCTTGGTATCATGTTATATAGAAACGTAAACATTTCATGTAAAATAAGTCAGAGGAAAAACATAACTTAAGATGGCAAAGCTTTAATGAAGAACACATTTAAATCCACATAGACAAATTTTCTGCAACTGCTACGTAAGAAAAGTAATTCATTAAGAAATATTTTATGCTGAATTTTGCACAGACATACATGTAAGCATAATTTAATAAATTATATCACTTATATTCTGTTTAAGAAATTTAAAATGAAACTACTCATAAAACCTGTCGAACGATTACGTATATTTTATAAATATTTTAATCATTATTTTTCAGAATTTAATAACAAGTACTTCTGAATAATTAGCATACATTATTATGCTTATATAGAAACAGGACATAAATCAATAACATTCTTCTAACTTGAAAACTTTAATTGTATGAAATGAATAAGATAAATGTACTTGTAAAGCATGCATGGGGGGATATTTACCATTACTTATAATATCGACAAAAAGCATTTTGCAGTTTCATATCCTGGAGTATTTAAACCAATAAATCTCAGAAAACACAAGTGTATGTAGTAGTCATTTTAATACATTTGTGAAAATTTCAATAGGATATTTAACAATATCATGAAACCCAAATTTAGAATTTTTTATTTAACAATTTAATGGTTGTCTCATATACTTAAACAGTTCTTGCAGTTCATAATCATTAGAAGAGAGACGCAAAGAATGCATGGTACTCAACATTAGATCAGTGATTTTTCACACTGTTGGTTGTATCGGAAATGCAACGGGTGGTAATTTGTGGGCACAGTGGTCTGACAAGCACATTATATCAAGCTCAGCGACGGTGTACCTCATAACGCACCATTTGGTGACTGCACTCTTTTGCCAGCATGAATTTCATAAGCTTGTTCTAATGTTCCAATTGAGATAAGTCACAACACATTCTGATCTTGCATGGATGTCGAGGTAGTCTTGGGGAGTACAGGGTCAGGCCTTCACAACCAGTGATTGAAAGAAGACAACATCTTTTAGATACTGTTTGTAGCTCTATTTCAACATCATTGGGAACCTAAAAAAAGAAGCGTTAATACACAGCTACATAACATCATGCATTATCTAAACTATTAATTTTATATTTATTTTTTCTTTCATAATTCTCACCCTCGTATAATGACTGATGTTACTATTAGTATTACTAGGTTATACTGACTGATGTTTCTATGTTTTAGTATATAAGTTACAACAAATATATACCATCATTGCAATATATACTAAAAATAACATAAAGCATCCATAATATATTAAATTTAATTAATAAAAACTTAAATATTCATTTTGATTGGTTTATTTGGATGCAGCAAGCCACTCGATTGCTATGTGACTAGGGTATGTACATTGGGTTGCATTCATGTTACACATGGAGGAAGCCAAACATGCAGGCAGTGCGTTTGCATGGATTCAAACCTGGGTCGAAATGCCAGTGTTAAACAGTATCAACCATATCATTACTGGTAGTAAAATGTTAGTTTTACTTTTAGTTTCTAATAAAAAGTATAGAAGAAACAAAAACACAATAAAAAAGGAAGATGCATTAAAAACAATTTTTGTCAAATACCAGGGCTAAATATCAAATATATGGCTGGCCGAACATCAATACTTTGAGATATTGAGGATTTTATTTTTTAAAAAAGGAGGTATTAAGACTATCCCCGAACCCAGCAAAGAAGCACAAAAATGTACTGATGAGGCATTGCATCATGCCGCCAAAAAATATTTATGTTGAAATGTGTTGCTGCTGGTAGAGCATACATTCCACCGGTATTTAAAAAAATCTAATATATAATGTATATTAATATGCCTACACATCTAAAGGTATATTTAGTAAAAAATACACAATTATAAGAATTATAAAACATTAAGCATTAAAAAAATACAAAACATTAAGAAAATTAGCTGGATTACATTATTATACCAGCACCAAAGTGTTTATTTTACTATTATAAACCTACCAATATTACCCAAATATATTTATGTGGCAATTTAGTTGTGCCCATAGCAACCCCAAATGGCTTTCCAGACATTTCACCAGTACGACGGCAGATTATGATCCCTTCTGTGGGAATTTCTGTGTTTCAGCATAGCGGTGAATAGCATATTGCAGTTTTCATCGGCGAAATCTCAGACTCAACTTCCTACGCATACAGTGCAATAAGACGTGTTTAAAGGCATCATGTGCGTTTTTTTTTCATGTGTGTCATTTTATGATTTTGATGCCATGGTTGTTCAAAATGCTAAGTTTCTGGAATTCTCTGCTGCTTCCTTCAGTGAAAGCAGATCGCTGTGTACGTGAAAAGAAGAGTGGAAAAAACCCAAAAAGACTGCATGTCTTATATGGAAAAAGAAAAGAAATTATGAAAGCAGCATTTTTGAACTAGAAATAAGGATATCTAAACAAATATCTCTCTCCAGTCAGCAATCAATTTGTGACTTTTTAATGGGGATGAATAATCAGAAAATACCAAAAGGTTTTTGAAAATTATATGTAATATATGATATTACATTTAAAAATAAGAATAATACAAGTTAGTAAAAGTAAAAATAGAGAGGCTAGATTTTGGAAAATTTTTCTTATGTAAAGCACGGGTTCTCAAGTTTTTTCTTACATAAACCCCTTTTAAAAGAACTTTAGAAAAACGTTTTCTTCATCGAACCCCTTACATTTTTCTCTGTAATGCAGCATAATCAAAATACAAATAATTGCAAATAAATAACAGCAAACTAAAATTTTGAACAAAAATTTTAAAAAAATGGTTTATTGGATTTATTTTTTTTTAATCTTTATTTTTAATTTTACAAATATAAACAAGTTGCCAGAAACAAAATAACGGATTTTAACTGCACAAAACTTCAATTTTAATTACACAGAAGTATGAATAATTAATGTGATCTGTGCATTCATGTAATTCTTTTAGCATTTGGCATAAAATTGCTCAATTCTCAAATCACTTCCATTACAAATATTCAACCTGTTTCTTTCTTCCCATAGTAAATTGCTGACTTGACTCAAATCTACTTATACTAGGTTAGAAGAGGGAAAAGGCAATGTTGGTTTGGTAACAACTTTTATTTTGGGATATTATTCTTGTATGACATTTAAAATCTGAAATAAAGCATATACGTACCTGCACTTCTGGAATCAATAGGAATCTTGACTATGCTGATTAATTGCCACTGCAAATTCGGCTGTCAATGTCCAGATCTTCATCGACTCCCTATAAAATTTCCATGCCCACCTTGGGGCCACTTGCCCGCCTGGAGGCGATTGGGATCCCTTGATACAATGATATGATTGCAAAAAGCACTGTTAGCTAAGAAAGTGGAAATTTTCAGAAACACAACTTTTTGTAGTAATATATTTTGAAAATATAACAGCTTAAAAACTGAATATTTTGAATATTTCAGCAATTTGAAATAATTAAAAAGAAAACTGGAGCAATTACATGTACAGTTACTGATACAAATCAGAGACTTATACTCTGAGAATTTAAACTGAAAATTTACTTTACCTTTATTACTGTCATCTTGAAAGAATATTAATATTTACATCAAAATAACTATAAAATATACATTTAATTTAAATTTATCAAACGTTTTTATTGTATTCATGTATAAGCACTTAAAAGTTACCTAAAATAATTACAAAAAAGGTAAAGTACAAATAGTCCTCTGCATATTATTTGAATTAAAAAAAATGGATGTCTTCGAAACAAAATGTTATTTTGGATGACTTCACAAGTAAAATTAAGCAAAAAGTTTAAATTATTCAAATAAAAAATAAGGTTTAGATTATATAAACCAAAAATCAACTTGCAAAAATATTCAAGGAAATTCCACAGCATCAGTTTTGCACAATTATCTTCATTTATTTCCTATATAACAGGCTCTTTTCTCACATACACTAATGTAATGCTTTCTAAATGACGTTAACCGTATTTGGCAATATTTGTTACCCTTAACAATAAATTATACTGCACAGTTAAAAAAATAGTACTTAAATTAAATCTTTGTGTTATGCTCTCCAATTATAAAAGAAGTTAATGCATCTATGAATTATTGATATCAAATAAAAAATAAACAATGTCAATTACTCTAATATTCTGCCATATTTACCACTAACGAAATGACATATGAAGAAATAACACTTAGCTCATATTCTAACTGGTTAGAAATAATCAATTATATTTTTAAACAATCAAACTTCGTTTTGCAGATTTAAACACAAATAAATACAATTTCAATAGCACATCTTAACTACTTCAAAAAAAAAAAGTCTCTTATTTGCTATTATTTTAAATGCCTGATATTAATTAAATTCTTAATGCAAAGTTATTTCTTAAAATCAGAAACCATAGTCAAAATTCATTTACGTTCCACCTCAAACTACAAAACATGATTTTGCAGGATTATAAGAGGGGTTAAGAGATAATTATTTTTGTCATTTCGGCTATTAAAAATACTACCAGTTTGGCAAAATCTTTCTTGATCTTGAGAAATTCAACAAATTAACAATGTATCTGTAAAAGCACAAATTAAGATACATTTTGAATGATAAGTAAAACAGAAATTTACTCCCAGTTTGGCAGAGAAAATGTACAGAATTTCTTAAATTCCAACATTTGTGGCAGTTTGATGCTAAGCTGAATGAGTACCTAGAACAAAATCTATAAATTGTTGGCATTTTTGTAGTAGCTTGGTGAGCAGTCATAACAGTATGCATAATAAACACAACTGTTCAAGTTCAATATATATTATTATATGAAATATTGAAAAACAAAATTTTTAAATACCAAGTTTGGCCAAATAAGGATGCTTTCGAACAGAATATTTAAAAACATGGCTAAATAACAATAATTCAATGCATCTTTATCAAAAAATTCTTCTCGTAAAAAGGAAAGTTTAGATAATATTTCAAAATGGTTTTAATCAAACAATAAGATTTAATAAACAAAAATTTTCACAAAGCAATAAAAAAACTTGCTACTTCAACAAAATATTCCAAATACAGTTTTATCATGTCAATCAATAACTTTCAATTTTGCTGGGATCCCTAGGGAAAGTTTTCATAATCAACATACTCTTTGAAATCATCAGCACATTTTTACAGAGATAAAAAAACTTGGATATTAAGCGTAGTTAATAACAGTAAGCTGACCATAATCTGAAATTTCTAGCACTTTCAATGATGATTGACACTGTACCAAGATTTTCATCTAGAGAAAAATTAAACCATAAATTTAGTTTTAAACAACAAGACTTAAATTTTCATGTCAAAAAAGTTTTTTTAACGTTTTAGATGAATTATGTGCTTCTTATTTCTCAAGTTCACAAACAGCGTAAGAACTATTATATTCCAATACTGATGCTGACAGAACATTCTATGTTTGTATTGTAGTATTCTATTTTCTACAGAATGACTATAACGAATTTTATAGCAATACATATTACGTAATATATGCAGAACTACACATTATGTTATAACAATGTTTTTACTAAGAATGTTCGGGAATCTCTTTTTAGACTTCTATTCAGCTACGTTCTATACAGTAGTAATAACCAAATGGTGAAAGTAGGCTTCAGCACTAACGCCACTCATTCCAACAAAATCATTAAAAAGTTACTGCGAATGCATTTTAACACCATTTTGTATCTTACATTTCATTAATACATAAATCAAAAAGGAAACAAACCAAAAATATACGTACCTTGTAATTATCCAATACACAACCGACTATCCGTTAACAGATTCAAACAGCCGCCATTAAATTTTCTAAAGATGGAATCACAGGAAGACCAGGCATGTGCTGAATGCTTCGTTTTGATTGGCTGCAAAGTATTCCTTAAAAATAGTGAAATGTTTAACTAGTTGGATCGTTTCACCAAATATCAGTGAAACGTAAAATCAAGTGAACCATGTTTTGGTACTATCTTTGATTTTGAACCATTAAATGGTGTAACGTTGGACTAAAATTTTTTACAGTGTACACGATATAGGTATACCACTATCTGAATCCATACCACTCTCAACTCCGAAAACGTATAATACAAAATCAACTCCCACTATACCCAATAGCTTTCGGCTTGAAACGAAAAGTAAATTTGAAAATGATATATCTGCACCTCATTCAATTGCAAATGAAATAGTCTAAACCTTTAACGTAAACATAAATCTACACGAAGCATTCAACAAAGTTAGTACCTAAAGTTGAAATAGTTGTATTATCGCTGATGAATAATTCTTAGTAAACAATAAGTCAAAGGACTAGTTTATTTTCAGCAAATTAATATTGTACTTAGTTGATAGAATTTCCGTTTACCACCCTTTAATTTCCTGTGAACATCTCTATATGTATATATATATCATCTCTCTTTATCTCTATATTTGCTTGCCTTTCTATAGTAATCAGAATGATGAATGGTAAATCTGCTTAAAAATAGCAGCAGATGATTAATTCATTAGCATAAAATGCATGATATAGAGTAGTGTTCTCCTTGATGCCCTAAAACGAAGTCTGATTACATCTTCTATTTTCCGGGCGTTAAGGTTTTTATTCTTTCAGCTCTGAGAGTTTTGGTAGAAAGGTAAAAGAGATTTAAAGTAAAATAGGAATTATTGATTTAAAGGAAAATAATCTTATCTGTTTAGAGTTATTTTTAGCTGCATTGGAAACAATTTCTTTTCTTCAGTTTTGGTGTAACGTAATTCGGCTTTCTGTATTAATTGAGTTATAGCACAAAGAATGGCTGAAGTCATTAGTTTTGAAAAACGAAGCAACGAACTCATTTATTAAAAGTAATCGCCAGAAGCATCAATAAATTGTTGCCAATGCATAGTTATTTTATGTCACATTTCAAAAATTCGTCATCCCTGATTGTGACTAAATCTTATACGTCTTGATGGTCCTGATGTAATAACCATTGGTAAAGAGTTTTTTTAAAACAGATGCAGTAATTTTGGCCAAATTTCAGCAACATCCATTGCGAGTTCGCAACATCCGTTGCGAAAGGAAAATTGAGGTATATCCCTTATGGTAACAGAATATGTGCGCTTCTTGTGTCACCTTTTGTTAAGTATGATATTTGACAATCCATTAGCAATATGGAACACTTATTAGTTAGAGGTACTGTTCCTAAAGTAAGAATGCAATATCCGGTTGGTATGCAAAATGTCGTCATTTCATGATAGACGTACTATCGAAATTATTATCTATACCATAAAAACACATTATTGGGACACTTCTATACTGGCAAATACAAATGGCACAGTTACAAACTTCGGCAAGCTAGTGTGCTGTGTACAGATTGTCCTTAACTGGTGTTTATTTGGCACTGGTCCTTATTATTATTACTTCGACATCTGCATTGGCCAGCCTGTATGCCATACTCTATATCCTTCCGTTTGTACAGTAAAAATGTACATTATAATTTTCGTACCTTTCTTTCTTCCATTTTATATTGGGCGGAAATTTATGCTAAATTATTTGCAAATGTTAAAGCACAAAGAAGAAAGCTAAAGGAACTTCTGAGGATGAAGCTCTTTTTCTGCATTTTTTGATGGTATATGTTATTACTCTGAGTCATAATTTAAAATTTTCTGATTTCTGCACTGTTTTTTTTTCTTATATGTGAAACAAACGAATAAAACCACTAAGTTTGAAAAGTTCATAGAATCTATCTATCTATCTATCTATATAAATTCTTTGAAAAGTATAATGACGTTTTGATTTCTGATGCAAGAAGGATTTGCAGGTCAGCATCTATCGGCACTGGACATAATGGTTTTACAAAGAAATTATTTTACATGAACTGTATTTGAAAATAAAAAAAAACATTCAGAGCATTAGGTTTTATTCTAAACAGGATTTATTTATTCCAGACTCGCGTGAAAAATTTTAGAACTTTATGTCCAAACTAGATATATTCAACTTTCACCATTTTCATTTCAGATATCCGAGAATGGCTGAATAAAAATGGGAATAAAAATATCTGAGAGACGAATAAGTTGAAGTAATAAATCACAATTTTTCTTCCTTAGCAGGTGGTAAAAATGGAGAAAGTTATGCATTTATTCAATTTCTCCCACTCTTAATGCAGCTATTATAATATATTTAAGAATTGCGGCAGCAGAATAATTTTAAAAAATTCGAATGTGCTTTTTCTCTTTTCCCGGCAGACGTTCATGTTATATCTAAGATTTTTTGTATTGATTTCTATCTAATGCTGTGGTTTTTTAGCTGTACAAAAAGGATTGGGTTTTATATTTCCGTCGAAATACAGGTAATGGTTTAAGTTTTGAATTTCTGAAACAATGTTAGGAGTTTTTTACATAATGCGTATATGCATTTAATCCAGTTTTCCATAGAGATATTACAAATTATGATTTAGTACAATTTAGGGAGAGAAACTTTGCACGATTTGTTTTGATCTAATACGATAAATGGTGAATTTAAAAATACCGTTTTAAAAAAAAATTGGAATATATGATTCTAATCAAGAAAAAAATATTAGAATTTACATATACAATAAAAGACTACCATCAAATTCTTCAGTGTAATTTTTATTTTTAACTAGCATATTTTTCTCCCTAAAGGGCCTAAAACAAAACTGGAGATAATGACAAAATGAAGTTGGATATAAATTGGTCATAATGACATATGAAATTACTAACAAAAACTAGCATAACAAAAAACAGATTTTACTGCTTTAAAATGCAGCCGAATTCAACAACTCTTTCTGTATGTATTCCTAAAAGTTCAATTTATCCATTTTTATTGAAGTAGAAGACATCTATGCCGGATCTGTTGCAACATATTGGAATATTGACTAGCTTCAAATAATGATGAATATTTCTTTCAGCAATGCTTTTAAAGCTTTGCTTTTTAGCAATGCTTTTAAAGCAAAGACCCTTTACAGGCGTATCTGAATCAAAATCTGCTACAGCAATGAGAAGGACGTACATTATGAGACTTTTTTTTATTATTATTATTCCCAAAGGCAGATTATGAACAGTTTACAGCAAAGAATAAAGAATATAAAATACAGCAACACGATGTAAAAAAAAGCTGTAACAGAGTCCATTAATCTAACGTATCTTTTGCCTCCTAGTAACGCTCGGCGAGATAAGCGTTGCGCAGAGCAGGACAGTGGGACAGATGTGCGGCCTCCATCACCTCTCCAGAGCTGCACAGAGTGCATATCGGAGAAGGAACAATTTTGAATCTATGAAGATGATATTGTAGGCAGTTATCTCCGGAGGCAAGGCGGAATTCAGCGACCTTTCTACGCTTTCCACCATTACACACTTTCGGGATAGCATTCTTTCAAGACGTATGAGAAACACGATGATAGAGATCTTCTTGAGCGTCTACTTTGAAAGATCTTTTTATAAGATCTCTAACAGTATGGAAAGGCATAGGACGAGAAATATTCTGCATGATTAAAGCACCCTTTTTTGACAGGAAGTCGGCTTTCTCGTTACCTGGAACCCCACAGTGGGCAGGAACCCACTGGAGAACTATACTTTTCTCAAGTGAAGCCAGGTTTTGTAGATAATGTCGACAATCCAATATGTCCTGTGACATGAGATTTTTATCTGAAACGATAGCCAACAGAGCAGCCGCTGAGAACTTATGAGAAGTTGCCACATAAATATGTACCCACTTCTGTTACTGGATTTAACCCCATGTAATCCTTTATTGTTGGACGCTGTTTGTGCTTGTAGTTTTCTAAAATATTCACAGTGTTATCGTAGATGCAGTGGCACTGTCTATCATATTCTAAGCACTGCACGAAAGGGATTATCGCTTCGATGTCTGCTGTATCTCTAAAGGTGGGTAAATAAGTATATTTTTGAAATGAATGAATAAAACATGGTGAGCTTGCTTCTCTTTTAGCGAAGGTATACGGTAAAATACAGTATCTGTTGCGTAGATTATTTTTAAGATCTTTGAATAACCAAATATATATATATAAACGAATTATCTACTTCTTGGACTGTTATAATTAAATACAAAATGTAAGACAAAACCGGTGCCTTTGCTAAATAAGCTGGCGGGTGACTACTGTGCAGTGTTCTGAATACCTAACTCCTAAATTTACAAATTTTATACAAGATCACGAACTCATTTGGGAGGAAAAGGAATTTTCTCTTCTAAATGAAAAGCAAATGCCTTTTTATTTATAAAATAAACTGATTTTTAGTAAGATGTGTCATATGAATTTACCGTAACTATGCCTTAGATAATACGTTTTATTAGTAAATATATTAATTAGAAGACGGAGTAATGCAAGATATCAGTTACGCTGGCTGAATTTAGGAGAATATGATTTGAAAATGCAACACTATTTAAATTTAAATGAACCTACAGCTTAAATGATACATTTCATTAGGCAGATTTGCATACTTTAAAACTAGATAAACCTCTTTAAAATATGGAGACAGAAGATCCTGTAATAGACTAGATCTAATATAAGATGATTGATTACATTTTAAATGTACTTCTTTTTCATATAATTGTTATCCTGAACATCTGATGACTTGTTTTACGCATCGCTCAAGAACTTCATAGGCTCAGATGTAGGATACGATGATCAATTAGGATGCTTCTTAATAATATAGCTCAGCTTTGATAGTTGTAATATAGTACGTATTGAATTTGATCAGTATACTACGAATACAAATTAAGGAATCCCGAACATTTTTACCGATGTATGTTTCACATGTCATTTCTTCATATGGATATTTAAGGAATTTTTAGATTTGAGCTAATATTATCATGCATGAGGTCGATAAAAATATTCTATTTTCTCATTCCTTTTTTTATTTTTATTGATTATTCCTTTTCCATAAGACGAATTTATACCGCCGAGTTTTAGAAATATTATTTTATATGAATTAAAACTTAAATCTTGCATTCTACTCGATACATCTCTGTTCCAATATTTAATGAATACTACAACAATCAAATTTGTTACTTCAGACAAAATCAAACGTTTTTGTTATATATTTCAATTTATTTAGTTAAAGTAGCCTCTAATCATTAATTTGAGTTAGCAATTTTTATTTGAAAACCAAAAATAAAACATTTATTAAAATATTACTTTTGAATACTACATATATCTGACAAAGAAATTTGATAAAGAATTACATAATTCTACTTCATTCTGAAGTATCGTAAAATTTCTATGGCATTTCTGTTAGGAATTTTTTTCATTTCAGTAAAATTATTAGAATATCATCATTTTTATAACTAAAGTTCTTAATTTTTTCTCAGTTTTATTGGAGTTATTATTTTATTAAGCAAAATTAGATTAAATGAAATTGGTATACTAATAAAAAATATATGTTTAATACATTTAACTGCAATAAAATATTTTACATCCTTTATATTTTGCTTCTTCTTGGATAGAGGGTGAATAAAAAATATGGGTACATGTCTGAACTAAATGCAATATATTACTTTGTGTTGTAGAGTGTGGGGTTTTACTTATTTAATCATAAAGTTCGGTCTTAGAACCCCACGAACACTAACAAGCAAATAATCGCTGAAGTGTATGAATAAAACACATAGGACTTAAGAAGGGTTTACTGCCCTTTATTTTTCAGAATATTTACAATCAGTTCCTACTTGGAACTTTACACAAAGCCTCCACTCGGGCTTGAACTTAAATAAGAATGGATTTAAATTAAACTAAACTAGCTTAACTAAGCTATCTGAAAGGTATAGCCGAAGCTATCAGAAATCTAAATAGTTGGTTCCTAAGCATTAATTAAATCGGCGAAGCCAAGCAAGGGCCAAAGGTATGGTCGAGGGTAGTAGCTTAGAGAGAACGTAGCCAAAGGCAAACGCGCACTAGTCAGGAAATCAGACTCCCTCTCTCGAAGTCGATGAAACATCGACTTACAATTAATAGTACTCTTACTCATTTGCATTTACTGCATTTCTGAAATTACATTCTGGCAGGAAATTGTAAGCTGGAATTAGAATAAGATAGGAAAGATACAAAACTTAAAATAACTGTTAATAAACTTAGGATAAACCTTACAAGAGTGGAAATCGTAAATGGTGTACTAAACTTAAAATTAAAATTTTTCGTTTCAAATAAAAATCACGTGCCCGTACTTATAATATTAAGCAAGATGGCGCTAATAAGTTTCAGTTGCAGAGTGACTGAATACTAGGATAATAATGAGGCCTTGAAATGAAAAGACGTTATTTAAAAGCAGTTAACTTTTGTCCTCTGTAGAGAAGTGGAAAAAATGATTGCTTAGGAAACATTCTAAAAAAATACCTCGTAGAAAGGCTCGCAAAAGCAGGTATACAGTAACCAACGCAATGACTTGGGAAGCGTTCTAATTAGTGAAGAGATTAAGATAAAAGTATGAATCTGGTTGATAATGTGTATTATTCTTCAAATTGAAGACTTCACTTTGCAGTGGCACTATTTCATTTTCTATAGCCAAATACCGTAGTAATGATGCGATCAAAAATGTTGCCATTTTTCGCATTCGTTCTTTGAACAAAGATTCTTTACTAACCATAAAAACATTTAGTGAGAAAATATGAACCAAACAGTAGTGACTGTTGGGATCATAAATCAGTAAAATAATTTAATATTATGAGTACATGTTCTAGAAGTTAAGTACTTTAAAGCATTAGGAACTGCAAAACATCAACTATATCTCGTTTCTTTGGCTTTTTTTTTTCTTCGCTTCGTGAAAGAATGCTTAGAAAGGACCACGTTTTATAAATAATCAAAATACGGATAACGTTAAAGGAATATGTTTGTTGTTAATCAACTAGTTAAATTAGTATCCATAGTATAAATGAAAACTTAATGGATGTTCAAAATTTGAAAATCTAGTACTTGCATTCTTGACTGCTCTGCATATTGATTGCATTTCTGGTATTATTGCCGTTTCAAATTTTAAAACCATGTAATTTGTTTGTAATTTTGTTCGGCAAGCAATTTTTGACAATTAGCTTTTAAAAGTAATATTGTCAAACTAATGAACAATTGAAAGAGGTGTATTCATTTGAAGATTTCCCATTCGAAGATTTCAAGGTCTGTTTTACAATGCAGGAAACTGGAATTTCTGGTAAAGGCAATATAACAAAAATTTATTCTTGTGAATTAAGCAATTAGTTCCTGGGTAAAATTTACATTTTAAATTAAATAATTAAACTAAAACTGATATTGAATATTTTGTAGCTTTTTAATTGCTTTTATTGTTAATCTAAGCAGAGCGAGTCAAAAGACAATTTTGTAGAACTCAAAGAACTTGTAGAGGGTTTAGCAGCTTTTGAATAAAAGCACGTATTTCCCAAAGTAATCCTGAACCAATATAGGATCTCAAACAAAGGGATTATATTAAATTAATTAATTACGACAAAGAACACAGAGACTGTCTGCCAACAAAAATGGATGCTGCTGAGGATATTTCTGCAGAAAATCAGTTCAGATTTGTATTGCACAAGCAGAACATTACGGCAATTTATGCTGACAACTCGTTGCTTTTCCAGTATTAGAATTAAAGACGAACTACCAGAGATCTCTAGATTGAGAAATCGATTATCTTACAATGAGGTACTCTCACTGTGAGAAAAGATTCTAGGATCGACTAACTGTGTGATCTGACGGTAAAATCAATTGCTTTACGTAGGGTAGTACTGTCAGATTTATGTGTACTTCTTTTGCGGGAACATGGGAGACACAGTAGACTCATAATCAACCAACCCATAGTCTGTCAGTAAGCGTTACTTCCGCTTTCAAGTTGCTTAAGATTATATTTCAGACGGTATGAATTTCCATATGAAAGTGGCTATATTCTGACCATTCAGATAAGCTTCTTAAGTTTTTCAGTAACTGTTAGATTGATTACATCTGCATACTTACCTCTTACTATCAGAAACGATCTCTTCCCATCTTCATATTTATTTAAAAGACGGTTTTTTTTGATAATAATACTTAACCAATAATTCTTTTATCAGAGGAGCTATCAGCGAGTTAGAAGAGAATTTCATTAGAAGCACCATCAGCAAGTATTTCAACTACTTGCAGTAGGAACATATCTTAAAGTTATAGAAATAAGAAGAACTAGAAGCAACTGGTATTAATCGACGTTTGCAAGATAACTGTTTTGTAAACTACAGCTATCATTATTATGCATGTTGTAACATTTTATTTTTTGGTATGCTTTCTCAAGTTTTATGATAGTTAAGTTACTACAGCATCTAATTTGGAAGATAGAGATTCCCTAGAATATTAAGCTTGCAGAAGACCTACTATCCATGCAATTGAAGAAATGGGTACAATAATATTGAAAGCCTGCGTTATGTTAAACAGCGAGAAATTCTCTCAAAGTAAACAAATAATAAAAGCGTTATATATACTTCTTCAAAATTCTATCTGGCAGAAAATGCATTTCTAAATTCTAAATGAAACCGGTAAAATCTTGAAATACGGCTGTGCTTACGGATCAGTCTGACAGGAGGAACCATAACTTGCTCTGACATACAGCGAACATAAATATACATATCTGAGGATTGAAAATCATCTGAAACAGCATTTCTAACCATAATTCATTCGTTATCATTCCAGTTTTAGATATCGTCTCCAAAATTTCAATATCATTTATGTGGTTTCCAGTGGCACTGTAAAGAGAGCTGAAGTCTTCCTTTTCTTCTTGCCTTCCCCTCCTGAGAAACAAAATCCACATCGACTTATGCATGTATGCAGGTAACCGAACTGCATTCTGGCTATTCCCATAATGAAGTCATTCCTATGCCTTTTGGACAACTTCTGAGAGTAACCAATTATACCCAAGCTTTATCGGATTTAGGTTTCTTCCAAGAAGGTTTTTTTGCCTGCCTGTCTTCTCTCTTTCTTTCTCTTTTTTATTTTCTAGGTCTTCTCTATTCTCTGCTTCTCCTCCTTTTCTGTTTCTTCCTGAGTATAGAACTTGTAACGTCGAACAGGGGAGGGAGACATGGAATGAATGGACATGTCGCAGACGATAAGATGGAGTAGGGGAATAGATGCGGGCTTCTTCTTTTTCTTCCTCTTTTTCTGGATTAAATTTTATTCCTCGCCATTTTGGGTCATTTTTTATTCGGTTTGGGAATAAGAAACTGCTCTTTCTCCTGCCGTCAACTTTTTTTCTTCTTTTTCTTTTTCCTACGTTTCCTCCTTCCAACGTGAAAAAGAGGTGTAGCATATTTCCTCATCCAAAATCCAGTTCCGAGTTTTAACCACGAGTCATCTCATTTGTTTCGTTATAGCTTTGAAGATAGTATCAGGAATTTCTCATTTCCCGAGTACAAGAAATGGCAACAAAATGGGGCAAAAGTTAGTTTCGTATCTCCTAGAACTTCTTCGTAACCTGATAAAATATTTTTCTATTTCTTCTGAAGTAAGGTATTTATCAGTATTAATGTCAGTTTATTTTAAAAAGACAGATTGGGTTCTGAATTAGATGCTTTACAAATGTTAATATTTTGAAGGCATTGAAGTAGGGGAACACTTTAAAATTTTAAGTTCTGGAAAGTAAAACGTGTTTTTGAATTTTTGATTCAAGATTCAAAGTAAATTATATAAACTGAAAACCTTATTCTGGAGCGAGAAAGTGAATATATTCGCATGCTGAATTAATATTTTGTTTCTTGATATTTTAAATCTTCAAATAGGAGTTATTTTGTGTTAGTATAATAAATAATTTAATTATAATAATACTCACATATAAGTAATTTATGTCGTTAGAAGCATCTACTGTTATTAACTGAACTCATGCAAATAATGAATAATAACCAGCTGAATAAATTACAATATAAATATATTTTTTAATATACTTAATTAATAGTGCATACAAAAACAGGATATTTTAAAACTAAATATTTAAATTATTAAGAATAACTGATTTTTAATCGGTCAGTGTTTAAACAATCTCATTATATGCACATAAACAACTTTTAAATTGTTGATAATTCTGCAATTATACCATGCAGGTTAACTAAAGGCATAGAAACACTAACCGGAAGATGAGAACAACATGATTCACTCATTCTAAAGCCAAAAATGCACAATTTACAAACATATAAGAATAAAGAAACTGAACTCGCAGAGCCGAGTAATAGAGTGGATATATATATATATACATATATTTATGTACCTTTGGTACGGCCGATTGCAACCAAAATAGGAGGTGCACATCTATATGTTACAGCAATCCTATATACAAAATTTCAACGATCTGAGGCTACTCATTTTTGAGTTATGCATACATACATACGTAAGTACGCACAGACGCCACGAAAAAATCTCTTCAGAAACCATTTTAAATCAGTTTTATAATTTTTTGGGTAAAAAAAGAGTCCTTTATTCTGTCTTTACGTACGGATGTCACACAAAAACATCGTTAAATTGCATTCGATAGCGGTCAAAATGGATATTTTCGTTGATATATGACGTTCGAAATTTTTCGCTGTTACAATACTTCCTTTTTATTTCGTACAAGGAAGTAAAAATATATGTTCATTCAGTTTCGCCATTAGTTTACAGTAATATAAACACAGTTTTATCTTTAGATTGTGGATGTCCAACCTTTCAAAACATCTAGTTTTTAAAAAACACATAGGAACTCTGACATAAAATGTTATAATAGGGCTGGAACAAGGATTGGTATTTTTTAAATTGGTTCTTATCAACACTAAAAAAAAATATTTTTACGAGACTTTGTATCATATTAACGGTGATGTTTCTGCTCAAAAACTCCCTGCAATCTTTCCATTAGGTGCGGCATATTAAGAATTCATTTGATTGCTTTAATTGCCTTTTAGCTTGTGTCAGGCAGCTTTCAAGCTGAGAATTGTAATGTGTGCGAAGAAATTTAATCTTCAGATTAGCAAAACATTTGAAATGGGACAGAGAAGATTAGTACTGCATGATCGTTAAGCCCATAAAGATTTTTTCTAACTCTCGATTTTTTTTTATGTTCAAGTTTCCCATATCACAGTCAGAGGGATATGTGCTTATGCGTTGTGATTTAAGAATGTAAGCTAGTTAAAACATTTAACAACCAAAGAATTCAGCGGATAATCTTACATAAATTAGTTATGAAATGGATGATTTATGGGGGTTCTTCTGGGTAATAACTTGAGGACATTTCATTGCATTCATTAACCATAAACAACAGTATTTTATGTACATGAATATTTTAGGCAATAATATTTCGTGTCCATTAATTTGAATCCAGTAGAACATTTGACTCATCCCTTTTGGGTTCTATGCATAATGAGACTAAAGTTTCACTATTGGAAACGGATTCTTAAGCAATGTACAAGGTTAGAATAAATTAAATATAAAATATTCACTTAAATTCAGTTACAGGCATTCAATTGATTTTGCTCTGGATCATCTGTCAAATCTTGAGGCATTATGTTTTAAGAATTTTACTCATTTTTTAACTATTTTTTAAAATGAACTGAAGAGCTCAGTTCAGAGTTTTCAAAAACAGAGTAAAAGATATTTGATTGTAATGCCTTGATTCATTTATAACATTTGTAACTTTGGTAGTTCATTTCAGTTTTGATTACAATCTGAAGCAGCACCATCATTTTCATGTAACATATTTCATTCCTTTTATTATTTCATCCAATTTTCGGCTGCTAATATTTTGTATGCATGATTATCTGACACTTTCTTTAGACGATATTCAGTTACTCTAGGGATCAATCTAATAACACTCTACTAGAAAAATATAGTTGCTTAGTATTACTAGCTGAATGAGTTAAGTTATCTTTTAAATCCATCATTTTTATTTGCTCCACACACCAAAATGAAGTTTATACTTCGAGTTATGTATCCGTAAAATTCTTCAGTATGCACAACTGAACATAGGCTAAAATAAATAAAGCAGAGAAATATAATTTTACTTCTATCAATCTGTTCTAAATCGTAATAAAATCTGCATTACAAATTCGTCCGATAAAATTATATTTACATTTTATTTCAAGATATGCTTTAAAGAAAAGTGTGAATACAGCAATTTAAAGACACGCTTTTTGCAAACTAAGATATTTAAATTGATATTTATTATTAGTAAAAAGTATATTTAAGATACTGCGAAATATTAAATTTCTTTTATTGTACTGCTGTCTGTTTTATAGGGGGAAATATTACTCGGAAATATTCATGCTTCAAAAAGAAGATATCTTGAATAAAATTTACAAAACATTTCTGCATGCAAGCACAATTTATAAATTCCCTTTAAATAAATATACTTTGCTAAATTATTTAAAGCTTTAGCCATCAGATTTGCAAGGCAGCAAATAGATTCGTTATTTCAGATCAATTAAGAATAGAGAAGCAAATATATTGAAAGGCAGCTGGCGTCTTCCGAAATCTTGAAGCCCATTCTTAAGAATTCTGACAGCACAATAACGTTTGTCTAGTTTCGCTGTTCACAAAACTGTGTTCAGACAGAATTATAAGAAGAGTTAAGTTGCTTCGGTCAATGCAAAATAATCGCATTTAAATTTAACTACGAATATAGTCTTCCTCACCTTTATTAAACACCATTTATTAACTCCTTTCGGTCTTAAAGATTCGTTCCTACTTCAATTATTATTAATCGACAATTTATTATTAATTAAATTTATTATTAATCGACATATATTAGGATATTGGCATATGTAGATTGACATATATTGTAGATATAAATAATTGACAAATTTGGCATATTATCTATGATTAAAAACGACATATCTAATATTTGGACTAGGTATTAGTTTTCTCAAGGAAAAGACTGCAAAACGACCATGCAGCCTGCAACCATACCGTGGTCAGTATTCGAATCCAAATTGAACAGCAAGTGTTCCATCGTCTCATCCGCTGGGCACTTTGTGGGCTGTACCTCATATGTTACTCAAATCTTTTGTCAATATAAAAAAACTTTATGAAAACCGACTTTTATTAGTAAAGAAGAGACACTTCGATTTTTTAAAAGGATTACAGATCTTTAAATTTTAGTTTTAAGCCTATTATTTACTAAAAAATTCTTGGAATTGTATTTAACTTTTTAATATATTGACTATACAAATTTATTCTGAATTAAAGAGCGCAAATATTCCTTTACTGTTACCGAAAATGATTAACTACATAATCCTCTAAAGCTTATAGCTATTGGCTTCCTAATCTTACATAAAACTGAATGTATTTATCTGTATTTAGAATTCTTTACTAATTTAGTCATTAAGCATAGATTACAAGAATTCGGCTTACTTTTGTGTGTAAGTACTAGTTTAAAATCAAAGAGGTATTTAAAATAGTAGTGTAATTATTTTATTGAAACAACCTATAATCGTTTACGATTAAAATGTGACTCCATTTATAGTTACCGTAAGAAATAACCAACCTTTATGTTTACTACAGAATTTTAATGACAAAAACTCAGAGAAATTTCCTATTTCAATATAAATATTTCATTGCGAGAATTTTATAGAGAGAAACATCATTTCTAATATTATTTCACTTACAAACTGACTGGAAAGTAGCGAATTTTAATTTTAAAGTAGATATTATTTGTAAATTTCGGACTTGTTTGGTTAATGTACAACGGCATTACGCAGACAAGCTGATTTCCTAAAACGAAGAATGCGTTTTTCAAGAATAACCTGATTCGTGTTTATATTATATATAAGCAAAATCAGGGAACTTCTACTCAGCAACTTATTTATTTGTCGGAAATAAAATATGGGATGAATTATGAGTATTCAATTGTTCTGATCTTGACGTTCGAATTGGATTAATTTTTGGTCTTAAGTAATTTTCAAGCAGTACCTTTGAGTTATAAGGAATTTAATTCAGAAAGCTGAAGTTGAAATAGATAAATATGAGGTAATGTTTTAAAGATAAATTACAAACGTCAACATCTAAAGAATGAGTAGGCCAAATCTCATTATTTTCTGGAAAGCACATATGCGAGAAAATTCTGTGATTCATATATATGAATATACGCTTTGTGTTTATATTATGTGTGTTCAGGTCATACATTAGGTAAGAGAGAAAACTGAAAAACGACTATGAATCTAGATACACAGTTAAAATAAAATTGGTGCTTACTATTAGGTATTAAAAGAAAATATTTAGGTACTAATTATTTACTATATGAAGAGAGAAATTATTAAAACAATTTATATAAATACAGTTCACGATTAAAATAATTTAATGAATTTATGACTAAGATTTTTCTTTTTATCACAAAATTGAAAAGAAAGACTTTAAAAGTAAATCTTCGAGATAAATTTACAAATTATCCCTTTATTCAAGTGTATTTTAAAAATTATCTACATAGAAACAATTATCATCAAAACTCTCAGTAAAATAACACGTTTTAATTTTATTCACTTTCTTTAATAGCAGCATGCATGTATTGAGGAATTTCCGTATAAATGCTTCATTGGTGTGTTTTTCATATTAATGAGATCCCACTGTGTTCTATACTTTATTTATGCAGATGCTTTTGCGTTCGCAGATAATATACAGTAGATGCTTCTTGAAATGTTTTCGAACCTACATATAAACTACAATACCTCGCTTAAACTTCATAAAGGATATTAATTTTAACTAATTATAAAAAATACTAGTACATACATTGTCCGTATATTTCAAAAGTATATATTTACTGATTGTCCGCCAGCAGTCTCAGTTGGCAATTCGCGAAACACATGCGATCCCTGAATTTTACACGTAAATACATTTCCCCGTAAATTAATTATCATTATTACGGCAAGAATTTGAAGAGATTTGAAGACTTTTAAGATTTAGGGTCTAATTTTACATTATTTTCATTACAAAAAACGGACTTGAGTAATGACCCAGAAAATCTACAAATGAAACAAATTAATTTCTAAGGTTTTAGTTAAACTAACAAAGTTTTATTTTAATTTGCCTTTTTCAATCTGTTCTTATTTCAACTTCCCGTTAGAATAAGCGCGCGTTTCAGCTTTATGCTAATTTGAAGTGGAGCCAAGTTGCTATTTAAACGGTAGGAAGGAACCTCTCAGTTTGAGAGAGCTTTTAGTCTCAGACCACAGCTACTCTGTCCGACGTTCGCCTGACCAGCTAGTATTTAAATTCTAAACCTGAGCGCTGTTACTCTATTACTTATTGAAGGAATTCTAAGTGCGTTAGTATTAGTTAAATCTTGCTACGCACCATTTAGTTTAGAGGCCAACCTAGCGTTTATAGCTCTGTGAGCAACGACTACTTAATTTCTATTTTATTTTAGTTTAAATTATTTGATTGTTCAGTTTAGACCCAAGTCCGGTCATTATTTTCTGGTTGTATATAATTGTGGTTTAATAAAAGAGGATTTTAAATCCCTCTAAAGTGCAGTTCTTCTACCACTTAACCACAGTTTTCTACCATAGAACATAGCTGTTCATAGCCCTGTTCAAGATCAGGACTTAAAGCTTTCACGAATATGTTTGCCAAGAGTATGCACCGAACACTCAGTCCTGACAAATTTACGTGGTGATATAATTGAATCTTATTTAAAGATTTTGAGATACATATTTCATTACCTTTTATTCAAGAGCCCTTTACTTGGAATTTGTGTAATAAGAATAATCGCTTTCTTTGAGGGTAAATTTTGCACGTGAAACTGTACACAATTATACGAGGAACATGTTTCATGTATATTAAAAATTAATCAGTGCAAAAAAAGAATCGGAATCGCTGAGTATCTACAACTTATATTCAAAACACTTTCTGATAATTTTTTTCAGGGCTACAAAATTTATCAGAATCGAAACGTCAGAAGGAGTTACAGCTGAAAATTATTGTAAGAAATAAAAGAAGTTCTGAATTACGTACATATAAATTTATATATTTTTCTGAAAGTGTCGAAGAAACATATGATAAGTAAAAGAAAGAAAATAAGTTGTCATTATTTATTCTCGTTTTTGTCCTTTTTGAGAAATTTTCATAAATTGTTAGTCAAAAAGGTCTATTAGTCTCAAAATGCAATTTTGTGTCCTCAACTGTAAATAGTTTTACTTTTTATTCCAGTCTGTTGACATTCAAAAAAATGTAAGATATTTATCTTTCAAAATTAATCTGTCTATTATTGGTTAATAAAGCAAGCTATTCAAAAGCAACAATCAAGCAGCTCTTAAGAATATTAAGCTTTTGCTTTTTAATTTGATCCATTTAACAAAAATTCATTCAATTCTTGATATATCTAATAAAAAACATTAAATATTTTTATATAGACATGTCATATATTTTTTTCACTTTTCAAATATGCAGTAGATACATACCGTTTCAATTTTAGTCTAAATGCATATTCATATAATATCCTATAAAATGTTTTGCTATTCCATTAGTCCAATTCTATTTATAATCACTACTTATAAGGTATTTCTCCCGCCTTCTTGGCATGCCTTCGTGGTGTAGTGGTCAGCATGGTCGGCACGTATTCGAGAGGTCTGTAGTTCGAGTATCGGTGAGAGCATTGCTGATTTTTCCTCTCTCCTGCTTTTAAAAAATACGTAATGTCTCTACATACTGTTAAACCTTATTAAATCTCAAAAGAGATCTTTTGGATGACAGTTAAGTAAACACCTTCAGATTTTTTTAAAAATTACTTTAAGTAATTTATTTCATGCTTAATTCCATATATTATAACCATCTGAATAAACTCCAGTCTGAAAATTTAATATTCAGCTGTCAATACGTTACCAATTGCTAACTGTAACCAACACAAATTTCTTGCAGATTTCGGATTTCATACTTCAGATAGAAAATAAGTGTAAATTTGAATTTTTATTTTGTGTCATTATTATCAATGTTTATGTGTGTTTTCATAAATAAATATGTAGTGATAAAATTTAATTTAGTTGAACAAATTTTGTTTTGTGTAAGAAAAATCTTTCTATTAATAAAAAGGGCGGACCATGAACCGTTTTCAGATCTTGCATTCGGACCACTTCAATTTGAGTTTGAGACATCTGTAGCTATTTGGCAAGCATTGCCTTTTTGTTCCTACCCATTCTTATATATTTCATACACTTTCTTCAGAAATATTTTAGTAAGACAGTTAAGAAGAAATGCAAGTAAGAATCATTTGGCTAAAAAAGAAAATGGCCTGAATCGCAGGTTGTTTTGCCTGCTGAATTCTTTTTAAGTGTGAATTAAAATCCTTGTAGTTTTACTCAAAGGAATTTAAACAGCCGTAAAGAAGTATGCTCGAATCCAATACATTTTTCTTGAAAATAAGCGTGAGATTCAGAGTAAGCCTTCCTTCCAGATTTCCATGTATTGCCAATTCATACTTTAATCCATTTGTTATATTTCTGATGCTTTACTCACTATAGTTTGTACTATGATTCAGGTTGCAACTGTTAAAAATTCTAATATATTTTATTTTAATTTTCTGTGTTTATTAAATGTTTTTAATTATAATTTAATTTTCTAAACCGATTAATAAAGTGTCATCATTCAGACGTATAAGAAAATGTAAAAGTGTGTGTTGAAAAGTCCTTCCCGTTCAACTAAATGGTTTTAAAGAATAATAAAACATCTTGGGTTTATCCTTGTATCCTAGCCTTGGTGAAAAGGGAAAAATATGCTTACTGAACTTTTGCAGCAAAGCAGTTTATTAACTTGTTAGAAATCACGCTAAGTAGATTTTTTGCAAAAGAACTGATGTTTCTTTAGTATACTG
>KK116539.1:72278-126424 GCA_000611955.2 Stegodyphus mimosarum | reverse complement strand
TCTAATAATAACTTACAGTCTTATAGCTGCTACTAATGAAGTATTAGATATTTTGATTTACAGTTCCAAGATTGTTAGCAACCAATCGTTTTAGGGAAAATTAATCCGAAAGCCTTTCATTTTGAAAATTATTTCAAAATGAAAAAAATGATCAAAATTTTGAAAAGATTATATTGACTGCTGAATAAGGATTTATGAGAAAAACCCTATCCTAAGAAAAAAATTCATTGAATTTTGAATAATAAATACTCCTGTATTGTCAATGCAAATAAACATGCCAGAAGCATTTAAAAAATCGACTTAATAAAAGAGTGTCAAACTTAATTCCAGAACTTGACCCAACAAATCAACCAAAGAACTAACAAACAAAAGAGAAATTCGCCTTCTAATTCTTGCGATATGTGAAATACTTATATAAATCTAGGCAAAGCCAAAAGAATAATAACATTTTTTCCCGCTCGATTGGTTAAGGTTGATAATAGTGTATCTATCATGATCCCACGCCGCTAGTTAAAATCTAATCATCATATTATACTACTTTCTTTCTCTATCAAAAGTCTTTGCTATATATTCTGGTCTGAGAGCTTAACGCAAAAAGCAGAATCACCTCTCTTAATACTGTATGCTTGCACTTCTCCATAAAAACCGTATTATAGACAGTGCTAGATTATTTAATACAGAAAAAATTTTGTGTCGTTCATGAAAAAAGTAGTCATTTGTGCTTTAGAAGTGCTATTCTTCGGTATAACATAACAGCTTCCCTTTCACAGTAAATCGCTAAGGGACAAACGCTATTCAAATATCTCATCCACCAAATGACTACCACTGCTCTATAAGAGACTCGAGAAAAGTGTAGATGGAGATTTTCCTTTCAAGAGAGCATGCATTACTGAGGCAAGATCCTCAAATGGACCATAAGGTCATAGACGTGAACTATTTGTTATTGCAGCCCATATTCTCCAACAGAAGATGTTAATCTTTCTTCTATAAAAGAGGACCATTAATGGATGCGTAACATGCAAAAAAAAACTTCTTTCAGGAACAGATGTGTTCGGAGTTGTGAAAGTTTTTAGAAAGGAAGTTGGAGGTGATGACTTTTTAAGAGCGTTTAGAGCAATTTATTTTTTAAAGAAACTATGAAAGCAAAGAGATGTAATATGCTACGGCAGCAAATAGCATAATTTTAACTTTAAAAAGTTTACTGTAATAGAAAATCCTAAATTAATCTAATCTCAGGTTTTCAGATACATGGATCTGATACAGATATACGAAAACCAACCATTCGGATCATTTGCTGATCTTTCTAGGACAAGTAGTTGATTTATTTAAGTGCAATTTTAATTTTTAGTTGATTGCAATAGCGCAAAAAATAAGGTAGAACAATGCATGTTTTCTAAGAAACTGTTACATAATTTGAGTGTTTATGATATATAAGTTGTTTAAACCTATTTTGTACAAATATGTATGTTATATAAAATAAAAGAAATCATTTATGTGTTTTTTATACTACTTTTTAGCTTTTATCAAAATATTTTGGTCATTTCTTATTAAAATATCATAAATTAAATATAATGTATTATTATTTATTTTATTAGTTGGTTGTTTTTATAAGTATAAATAATTGTTTGGTTTATATTTGATTTTACAGAAATAAATGTGCACATTCTCTAATTAATACATAAGAAATTAATTTCTTTATTTAATTTTAGCGCAATAAAAATGAAAATAAGATTATTTTCAGCGTTTGAATATAATTAGCAGAATTAATTAGAATTATTTCCTTGTCTTAATTTAGCTAAAATTCATTGTTCTGAGTGTCTGAGGTAAATAAAAGTTTTAATTTATTTATCTGAAAATGAACTCCTTGTTTCGCTGAAATAAAATGTATTTTTTTATATATAATCTTTAATTTGGCTTTTAGCGAAAATATAACCATTTATCGCGAATTTTCTTATAAGGACCAAATTTGCTACTGGGAATTTTCTTACTGGGACCAACTTCCGTTGAAGGCTTTGGCCCTAATTAGCCGAAATATTTAAAATTTAATTGTACAGCATCCTTTACTCATTGATTGACCAATTGGTTTATTAATAATCGAAAAGCATGAGGCATCTGGAGTCTTAGAAGAAATGACTTCTTGCTGGACATTCTAATAGAAGCTCTTTTTAATTATTGCACATTACTCTGTTATTACTCATATTAATTTAACATAAAGGAGAAATCCATCATTATAGCAGCAAAATCTGATACTAATGTAATTATTCTTAAGTTTAAGAAGGATGTATGCGAAAAATTTCTACTTACGTAATGTATGGGCCTTTGTTAAACATTCTGTGTTAAGCGTGGCATTATAAGTGCTGATGGTATGATGTCTGTTTTTCCTGTAGTCGAAAACAAAAACTACTATCAGTGAATTTCCTAGTAAATGTTTAGGAATATCTGAAATTATATTCGATATCTAAGACGCATTATTTTGTTCTAAAATCTAATCTTATCTGGCTGTAAAGAAAGTTTTCCGCCAAAAAAACATTCTTAATAAAGTCAGAAAAAACATGAAAGCAGTACCTTTGGTGCGGTAGGAATTAATCATACAAATATATGACTTTCTGCCATTATTTTTAGTAGTTTTTCAAAGCCTTCAACTCAGAAACGTCGTGGCCGCAAGTCCAAAAACAGATCAATCTCATTTCGGCCAGAGCGCTCTGCTTCTTGAATCTCATAGTCCCTGTTTTAATTTCAGTACCAAACCTTCATAGTGTCATATGATACAACATTAGTACCGAAAGTTGTACACATGATTTGATGACATTCTGTAACTGACGTTTTACAACAGAAATGGAAGTAAATGATGGTTCTAATCTGGTAGAGTGATAGTTCTATTTCAGACACTTTGTACTTAATGATAACGATACTTTTTCACAACACAGCTTTCATAACACAGTGCTCGAAATCAAGTCTCTTTCTTTAAAAGGCCAAAGATCGTTTGACAAAATGCGATTAAACACGCCAACGCGAACGTTTTGCGCAGACGATATTTGCGGTGGCGTGAAACTTTCGTTTTATTCCGGTACAGTAGAGAACTCCAATTATCCGAATGAACCGGGCCCTATTCGGATAATTGGGACCGGACCCTATTCGGATAATTGGATTTTTTCCGAAGAAAGGGTCTACGTACACTTTAATTAAATACTGTATATACTCTATGTTGAAAATGGAGAAAAAATATTTTTAAATAAAAGAGGTTTTTAAATAATTAAAATGGAAATGTAACACTTTTATATTGTTATATAGCGTATTGTACAGTACTTACAAGTACTGAAAGTCATTGCTTGCTGAACATCTCGGTCGAAGTAAACTGTTTCACTGTCTTCATACGTTTTCAGGCATCCAAGTCGTGCATCCGTTTGACAATGAGAAGTTGCATGTGGTCACACTCGGGCTGACGCTCCGTATATTTCAAAGCAGTTTCAAGGGCGGCAAAAGCTTCACTAGCTGATGGTCCGTGTCTGCTTCAACTTCGACACTAAAATCCTCTTCTTTCACACTTTCAATAAGTTCATCATCATTTAGAATTTGAAACTCAGGATCTGGTGAATCACACAACTTCCATTCTGCTGTATCCTCAGTACTAATGCTTTCAATTTCCAATATTCTTAATGCTTTTCCTTTTTTTTCTTAATGCTTTTCTAAGTGGTATTTAATTTTTATTCCTAGTATTTTAGTGTCTGTAACTTCAATTATGTTATTATTGTGTAATACAGGCTCATAGAGATTTGTTTAATAATTGCCGCAGATCATTAGGAAGAAATATATTTTTTAATGAAATAATATTTCGATTAATAATTCATAAAGCATGACAAACAGCTATAAATAATCAAAGGGAAAAACAGATGCAGAGAATGTTCGCCTTTAGATATGAAGAATTTCACAGATCACCAGAATTACTTACAATGTATAGCCAAGCAGTCATCGCGAAGAGAAAGCTCAGTTAGGTACACATGACTCTGAACTGAGCTGTTCAATTAACTGACTTACTAAACGACAATTAACAGAAGCTCAGAGTTGCCTAAATACTTCGTGAAGCTTCGAGAAAAATCCTGCTCAGGACTTCAAAAATACGTTTTCTGGAAATCTGCAGATTTTCGTCAAGTAAGTGAGAAATTTCCAAATATTGCCAGCAAAAATTGTCACTAAAATATATAAGGAGAGCTTTGAGCTTCTATTCATGTGCCAGTTTCTAACTGAGCTATTATACAGTTCGAACGTCCATTGACAGCGAATTAAAAGCTAAATCACATATTATATGAAATAAAAACTTGCAATAAGTCACTAGAAACATGATTTGAAATAAGCAATAAAATTATTACTTGAAATGCACTAAATAAATTAATAAAAACAGTGCGTAATGTTACAAAAACATACAAAACCTAACTTACCGACAAATAACTGCGGGGATTGTCAACAATATGCGTATGAAGTTTTGTGAAATTTTCATATTAAATACCTGAGTTGTTTGTAAAGTGGAGGAATTTAAAATTAACATTTAGCAGCAATAATAAAAGAATAATTACAAACAAATGGCAAAATATAAATATTTGTTATTATTTGGAACTTACAGGTTATTAAATTATTTTTGTAACATTATTAATAAAGGTGCGGCTTAAAATCCTTTGATAGGAAAGCTTCCATTCCTCTTTTCCAGAAAGTTTCAAATAAAGAAAGACTATATACTGCCTCTAAAAGTGTCAAAGCTCTTTTTATTGACCTTTGGCATTTAATAAAGTTTTCTTGAACCTTTTGATTGTTCTGAATTAAAGTAAATCTAGAACATTAGCACATCTGTTTTATAATTTAAATGTACGAATGAGTGATTAAAGTTGTCACTCCCTTGTGCATAAAATCCCACCAAAAATATTCCAACATTCATTCTGTTGCCAGCGACATATTCTCCATAGTGTGTTGTAAAATACTTTTAAATATTCCTTTCGTAATTGACGCGATGTTTCCTGGGATTAGTACTCAGCATCTAATCCATTCAATTTAATCTCGTAACTTCCCAATTCAAATGCTCTGCTTTGAGTAGTGATCCATCATTGGCCCTGAATGCTTCGAAAATTGAACAAGAGAAACGGAAAAAGTCTGACTTACGTCGCATGCATTCCTTTTGAATATTTAGAAACTTTGTAACCTTGTGGTCCGGCCTTCTTCTGACGTTGAAATCATAGCGTGATTCCCTTGTTTTAGTTTTTGGGTGTGTTGGTGCAAAACAAAGGCGTGGTCATTACAAGCCTCTGTAAAATGTCTTGACAGCGAAGCACGAAATAGGATTAAGGGTCTTATTAAGACCAAAAATTACAACAGCAGGTCTCTTTTTTTTTAATCTTCCACCCACTCTGTAATCTCCCTGGAGCTTAATGCCTGATACATGGGTCGAGATTAATTATTATAACCATTTGTCATGGAAGTAAGTTAGGGGTAGAGAAGACTTATTAATATGTATGAAGAGCTATATGCTGGAGTAAAGTTATGCAGCAGTGATAGCTTATCCTTTCACTTTAGAGTCACGATGTATTTAGTAGAGTAGGTTAACGACAGAATGTAATGCAGGAAATATGCTATTTTTCTACATTTCCTGTTGTTTCTGAATAAATAATGACGTATATCTTTGCAAGTGATTGCTCTGTTTGTATACAAAGAGTGACAAAAAATATCCAATTTCAAAATTTTTTAATATTTTTCCGTGTTTGATATTATAAACACTGAATCTGAAATTTATGTCCATTGCTAATAAAACTTCATGTTGTCCTGATCAGTATTGTGATTAGAAATATTCTTGCTTCGAACTGTGTTGCTCTTGCTCCGAACAGTATTGTTAGCTCTTGCTTCGAATCTCGGAGAAAGCTTGAATGTTTGTCTCTCTTTTGCATGTGGGTACTTAGCATACTGGGGAGCCAAAATCCTTCTCGAGGAGCTTGTCCATAGGAGAAGAGAGAAACACATCGAAACTAGGATGGATTTTCTCTTCCCCACGGGTATAATTCGGTCGCTCCCTGTGATGCACCCTCGGCAATGTTTTCGGTTATGAGATTGCTAAATGACCAATGGGTATTGACTACTCCTGATGACATGATTAGGTTGTAAATGTATGATCATTTGTAAAACAACTTCATGTATTCCACAAATTTCGAATTACAAATGCACTAAAAAGTATAAAAATGACTGAAGAAGCTTAAAATGGAGTAAAATATATACATAAATTAGACTACTTCCTTTTGACATTTTAAGCTTCTATGTCATATAGAAGTAGAAACTTGCTTTATTATTCATAAATTTACTTATAAGAAAAGATATGTAAAAAGAGCATACTTTTATAAATGCAATGTTCTTCAGATTTACTTTAATAAGTGAATTTAAAATAAATGTATAAGATATTTATTATAATTATTTATTTCTACAAATTACTCACACTTGTGTTCATTACCACTGTTAAATCGGTAATTTATTATAAGCCAGAAAAATGAAACTGTAATTTTTATAACTCTGGCAATGATAGTTGTGTCTATAAAATTCACTTCTATTCTGAATTTCATGGTTTAATAATTATCTACTGAATGACCCGCATCACCAGAAAAACGTTGTTACACTCACATTCCATAATTTATTACAAGAGGATCAATTAGGAGTGATAAACACTTGAATTTAAAAATGCATCATCATTCGTCAAACAGAATATCTCCGAGTAATCTACCCACTCTACAAAGAGTTGCGTAACAAGAGTGCGTAGGACAAATGCTTCAACTTTTTGCCATGATAACTGAAGATCTTTTATCAACCTTCTATTTAATTTCTTTTTAGCAGTAATAAATTTATGGAATACAGTTTTTTAAATTTTAGCTGCTTAACTAGATAAGCAGGAAATTAAAATTCATTGATGGATAAAATAATATGGTACTCAAAACAGAATAAACTGAGGAGAATCATATTTCAGGCTGCAAATTTTTTGAAAGCGATCGGGTTGGGCAAAGTGATGCAATAATGCTTCTCAAATAGGATTAATTCGTTACAGTATTATATTTTAAAATGATGTCTTGTTGTATGAAATTACTGTAAAAACATTTCCGTGGAATAATGGGCGTAATCAGATAAACGTTTTAGTAAAGTTGTGTAAAATGCTTCATATATTACTATGGAATTCAATTATATTTTGTCCAGAAGTTCATCAGATTAGAGAAAGTTATTTGAATTTGAAAATTGTATTTTTTTCTTGGTATTATATATATTGAAAGTGCCGTTGCTCAAGAGTTTAAATTTTAACTATTTCATCTAAGACAAAACTCTGATGTGTACACCACGACGGAATATTAAATTATACGCATTTTTTTGTATTTCATTTAAACGTATTGGATTGAATTAAGTCTTCGTCGTCGATAGCGCATAAACCACAATAGAATAAATGTACAGTTCAAATTTCACTATATTTGTTTCCCATAGCGACACTCTAGCGCTAGGTTCGTTTAACAGCGTTACATCTCATTCACTTTTTAACTCAGAATGCACAAAAATTATATATATCATCTGAAGAATTAACTAATCGTTGCCACATGTTCTGTTCAAACACTATATTAAATTTAAAACGATGTATAAAAGAAATTAAACAAACAAACAAAAAAAGAAAGAAACGGTTTTCCCCAGACGATTCAGTATTTCTCATTTAATTAATTCAGTTCTCACTTCGCGACAAGGCAAAAATACATAAAAACTCAAAATATCTGTATTACAAATTACGAAGTAAATCTTAAAGACTTACTTGTACTTCCTCGAATAAATTTAGAATGGGTTAAGCAAGATGTAATTCGCAATAATAAAAGAAGGCGTTATCTTTGTTTTTGCGAAGCTTAGTTTTTTTAGATGGGCAACATCAACTCTTCTGCTATGTTTTAAATGTAAACAAATATGGTAAAAATAATTAGGCCTACTCGCACTTAAACAACTTTTAAATTGTTCATAATTCTACAAATATTGCATGCAGATTAACTAAAGGCATAAAAACATTAAACGGAAGCTAAGCACAACATAATTCAATCATAATGCGCAATTTACCAACATATAAAAATAAAAAATCTGAGCTCATTGATCCGAGTAAGATAGTTGGTATATATATGTATATATTTGGTGCCTCCGATTGCAACCAAAATAGGAGGTGCACATTTTCATGTTATAGCAGTCCTATATACGTAATTTCAACGTTCTGAGGCTACTCGTTTTTGAATTATGCGAGATACGTACATACACGCGTACCTACGTATGTACGCACAGATGCTACGAAAAACTGTCTTCAGAATATATTTTAAATCAGTTTTATAATATTTTTTTTGGGGGAACACATTCCTTTATTCTATCCTTACGTACAGATGTCATGGAAAAACATCGTTAAATTGCATTCGATAGCGGTCAAAAGGGATACTTTCGTTGAAATATGACGCTCGAAATTTTTCGCAATTACAATACTTCCTTTTTACTTCGTACAAGGAAGTTAAAATTAAACCCTTCTTTTTATTTTAAGTTAAACTATATCCAGATATTTTATAATCGATGATATTTACCATTTCTTAACTGAAAAAGGCTGACGAGTCTAAACGTATCATCTATAAAATCTGTGGAAACAACTATATACTGCTGTGCTCCTAAAAAGTGATTCAAAGGGCTCAGAAGTGAAAAAATCGATGTAATAACAAACTACATCTTAAGGAATCTAAGAGGGATAAATTCAAGAGATGCTTTAAGAAGACTCCTCCCAAAACTTGAAGGACTAGAAAAATAAGTATTCACAGTAGTTTAGGATTAATTAAACAAATGTATTTAAACATTTGATGGAATTTTACAAACTTCTAAAGTTATTGTTACGGATTTCGTATTTATTTAGCTATTTATTTAGAACTGTAATTAAAATTGTTTTATTTTCCCGTGCAACGCAGACGATTTTCAAGAGAAAGCTACGTCGGAAAAGTAAAAATAAAAGAGCTCGTGCGTTTAATATTTAATAAATAAATATAATTACTGCTGCCATCCAGAAAAATCGAGAAAATAGGTTTTTCCAGAATGTTCAAGTGAATAATTAAAAAGCTTATAAAAGCCGAATTAAAACCTTAGCTCAGTTGTTGCTGTATGAAGCGAACTGTTTGTTTACTTAATGCTGTTATTGATTGTAGCGAATTCGCTGTGAGATAGACTTAGTTTCTCTGTTTTGAATTGAGTTCTGTTTAACGTCTGAGATATTGTGATATTGTACGAATATCTCTGAGGAAATATTTCAGCATTTTGTTTTATTTCTTGTGAAAAGAAAACATTTTATTAACTTTTTTACAACTTGTGCATTCAATCTATAACGAGCCCGTACGCACACAACGTTATTATTCCAGGTTTCTGCTTCATTTGTACAAAAGTTGGTGAATGACAAAGAAACGCTGCTGAGTCTTTAAAGAAATGAGTAAATATAGCGAACAAGGTTTTGCGGCTGTATTCTAATTTCATTTAATGTAAACTGAACAACACTGCTATATTACTAGAGGACTTTACGTCTCGTTTTAATCTAAAGTTTGACTACACAAATGAAGCAACGAACGTGTAAAAACGATTAAAATATTTATGTGTAGTTTATTGTGTAGTTAATTACAATCATCGGCCATAAAAAGTTAAACTACCGCTGCCTACGGCCAGAAAATACCGTTTCGAAAGTAAAGTATCAAAGTGGTCAAGTTTTTTAACTTAGAACGTTTTTGAACTTAGAAAGTTCAAAAACTTGGCTCTTGAATTAACGAGCCTTCTAACGTAACTACAAGTGGTAAATTAGAAAAAAAGTTTAGCAAAGCTCTCTCTCTAAACTTAGATTTGTTCTCTCTATTTAAACTTCTTTAATTTGCATTTTCTTAGCAATCTGCACTTTTTTTATTTAATTTGGATTGCAGTAGACGAAGCGATAGAAGTACGGGAAAGATAAGTATAAGAAATAACATGTTAATTCAAATTAGCCGTTGATTGTAAATAATAAAGAAAGAATGGCCATGTTTACACGGGAGAGGAAATATTAGAAACATTCCTTTCTCAATTGAGCTTTAGAAAAAGAGTTCTACCATCAGTGGGCGACTGTACGTTTGTATTGGACGCGGATAAGCATGCATCTGATATTTCAGCGGCAAAAATCAAAATTTAATTTTAAAGACTAGGTCATATTATCATATATGAGAGACATACAGGGGCGAATGAAATAAATTGTCCCTGCGTGCTACAGGAAATGGTATGAATGTTATTCCTCTGGATTATTCCTACTCAAGTCTAACTAGTGCCGAAAGTTTAAAAAATATGAAATAAGACAAAAATAACATTAATCATCAGATTTTGAGCAGCCTGATGTTTCCGAATCAATATGCCATTAAATAATTTTTGTTGTTTTTAAAATTTTAAACGAGTTCATGTAAATTCATCGCAAATATATTTGAAGAGACCAGCATTTTTTTCATTAAGAAGAAACTATCTCAAACATAAACCATCATTCAGCAGATGAAAACGCAAACTAATACAGCATATCGGTTACCAGGTATAGATTCCCAAGACACACAGCGTCTCTATTAACTTGGTCGTAAACACAGGAGATAATTCATAAATATTTATATAACGTCACTACCAAAGTTGAAAAATCGTCTTCTCATGATTGCCCTGCCTATCAGGAAATGAATAATTATTCTTCTTATAAATAATTCGCTAACTCTCCAGGAATAAAATAGAGTGATTTACGATGCGAATGATGGATGCTACAGCAATTACAGGCAATGACTGGAGAAATTTCAGCAGTATTTGCATTTTCTTAAATAAATGCTAACGTCTCAGATGTATTGGGAATATTTTTTTCGTATTCTTGCAAGTCTTCTGCTAGCTGTGGTATGTTATGGATAAATGCTTTCTTAAATACTCCCAAACATGATTTATGTAGAACTGCTCAATTTATTTTAGCAAATTATTAGCATCTAGAACAGGAAAGGAACACGCATGCTCTGTGTATTAGCTGGTAAAAGAAATGTTTTTCTTAAACCCACATGAACTGCATGCAACAGAAATTACTGCAGAGCAATGGATGTATTCATTATTCAATACAGTTCTCTTTTCTTACAACGCTGGACCAGTGCCAAAATTAAACTTCGCGTTGCAAGGCTATCAGTACATTATTGAAACTGGAGAGATATCCAATGAGAAAAGTGGATATATATATATATATATATATATATATATGTGTGTGTGTGTGTGTGTAATCAGTACATATGTATTCAACAGTCAAATATTGAAATTATTTAACAGTAAAATCTCAAAATTATTTAAGAGTAAAATTTCAAAATATGCATTTCAATAAAAATTACAGCGTTAGAAAGGGACAAATAAAACTGCAAAATTGGGAAAACTATGCGCATTGCACACAAAGCGTAGTAAATCTTATAAGATATTTTCTCCATCCTTTCCACGTGTCTTCTTGGTGTAATTAAAAGCACGCTCGACGCGTATTCGGGAGGTCCGGAGTTCGAATCCCAGCAAAGGCACGGCGGGTTTTTTCAGTTTTCTGATTTAAAAAGTTCTAAAAGGACTCTACAAATGGCGCCCGAACTAAAACGTGGTCTACAATAATTTGTCCCAACCAGGATTTGCGAATGGGTTCCCTAATCTTCAGTTGCCCTTAACAAGAGGAAGTATGTAAAGTATTTTCTTCCTCTTTTCCGTATGTCTTAGTGGTGTAACTGGAAGTCCGCTCGAAACGTATTGGAGAAGTTTGGAATTTGAATCCGGGCGAGGGAATTGTACATTTTTCTAGCTTCTGCATCGATATAACCTAATGACTCTAAAATTATTTGACTATTACAAAGAACGTAAGACCTATTGATGAAGAGATGTCTTCATGGAGGATTTTCTAAGGCAAACAGGCTCATGCTGTACATGATGACGACCATGAAAACCAAACATGTAGCCAAGTCTGTTTGCTTAGATTCGAATTCGAGTTGACTTATCTTATTTGATTATGGTAAAGTCCTCGAGAGCTATCTACGTAAGGTACGGGATGCCTTTGTGGAGGACGTTCTAAAGGAAACTGGCTCGTATCCACGCGAGGAAAACCCCGAAAACGCACATGCAGCCACCCCGTGTGCCGATATTAGAACCCTAGATCACACTACCAGTCTCTAACGCCTTTACCACGCTGGTCGGTCCGAACTCGAGTTGAACGTTCAGAGTTTAGCTGTTTTAACCGCTTTACCACTAGTGGAGTTTTCACAGAAAGTATGTGCACGGCGAAAAAAAAGATTTCAGTTCTATATCTTCCGTTCTACTGTTCCTATTGACGAAATTCAACTTGCGTTTTTCATGTGTCGAAAGCGCGATCTGGGATATGTACTAGGATTTATATATAGCAGTGTTCTAATATAGGTATTTTGACACAAAATCGGACTTTTTCTGAAATGACATGGCAATGGTTTTTCATATTTCTGAACTACGACTCAAATTATGCCAGATTGCTAAGTTTCGTAAAAATCGTACGACTAGTTTTTAAAACATTAGCTTTCAAAATTTTAGATTGTCAGTGTTAATTGAATTCGATATATATTTATTAATATCTCCTTTTTTTAAACTTTCTTGATTTCTTCTTCCAGAATTCGAAATTTGGGCTTAATTTAAATATAATTCGTACATTTTCTATGACTTATTTTTAGTCCAAAGAGATTTAGTCCCGAAGGACTATTACTTTCGTTTGGGCGTTTTGCGTTGAATCATTAAAACGTTGAATCACTTTTCAAATTGTTGCCACTAAATGTTATCGCTCTGCATTAAATTTTAAAAAATGAAAAATCTGCATAAATGTATGCATGTTTTTTTGTTTTTTTTGACGTAGCTTTCTCTTCAAAAATCGTCTGCGTGCGTTGCACGGGAAAATAAAAAGGAATTTTAATTACAGTTCTAAATAAATAGCCAAATAAATGTGAAATTCGTAACAATATTCTCTAAAACTTTAACGAATTTTTCATTAACAAACTCAAAGATTTCAAAGCCAGCAATACCAACGTTGTACAGAAAAACATTTTTATCTCCAGCGCGTGAGAGCGTGTACCGAAATTTCTAAAGATATGCTCAATTTAAAATTATTTTGCGATATTGCTGTTGTACTGAATTTTATGGTTTAAATGCGAAGAACATGGTATTTAACAAATAAAGGTAACACACAAAATGTTAAATAAACGTCCCTTTGGACGTAATTTAAAATCTGAAACATTTCAGATTTTTTTTTTATTTTATTTAAAATTGTATTTTTAAATAATTTTTATAAATTTTTCGAAAACATTTTTGTAATATAACCTATAAAATTTTTAACAACATACTAAAGTAAGTGTGTTTCTAGGTTACTTGCAAAAAATTAGAGTTTTTTAATTAAAATTTTCGCATGATATACATGAATTTAGACGTTGGCATGCTTTGAAATTTGGCATATCGTTACAAGTGATAATAACGCCAAATGTGGTTTCCGCACTTTGTTAAAATTATTTGAAAGTAATGAACGTGACTTTTTTACCTCTCCTGTACAATGAAAAAGAAAGGAAAGGAAAATAGGTTGCTATAAATTAAGAAGTTCGCCAAGTGAATTATTCTTGGCGCAAACTGAAAAAAAAATGTGCCAATATAAATTTTTCCATAAATTTGGCGCCAAATTTTACAAAATTTAATATTTAGACATAATTTGAGACGTAGAATCGAAATATGGAACAAAATAACAAAATTGGCATTCAGAAAAAGTCCGATTTTGCATCAAAATCTCTATATTAAAACAATGTTATATATAAATCTAATATATATCCTAAGTCGCGGTTTCGAGACATGAAAAACTCAATTTGAATTTCGTCAATCGGTCTAGTAGAAAGGGAGGTATAAAACTGGCCGATTTTCTTTTCGGGCACTGTGTACATGCAGACGTATTAGTTTATCTCTATATAAATCAACATTCAATGTTTGTATAATTTGTCAAATTATTTTTTATAAAAGCTTTTCTTTTATTTTCATTTGTTGTTTTGACTGTATATTTTTATGTAAAATTAAAATTTCTGTCACAGATAATTCTAAGGGTTTAAAAAAATATATATTAATGTCGCTTCAAAACTAAAAGATATTGGATGTGAATAAGCTCTATCAGAGGTTTCGAGTTATCGGCTTGACATATTCCCAACCTCGGTTTTGTAACCCCACACTCCATTTTTTTTCCGTCAATTTTTTTTTCGCGATCCTTTTTTTATCTTCTATTCATATTTGTTAGAATGCAACTTTTCCTTAACGAACGCTTTTATATTTCTCCTTTAACGAGCACGGGACAAATTTCAACGAGCTGCAACATCAGTAAATAGAATCCCCTCTGTGCATGCTTCTATTTTAGTTAGGAACCATCGTAAATGTTTTAATCTACTTGAACTTTAACCAGTAGATTTTCTTTAATTCTTCTGACTGATTGTTCTTGCAGTTGGAAGTTTCATTTTGAGGCACAAATTATGAGATACAGTTGATGAATTTAATAATGTTAAATACTATTTTTCATTATAAGACTGTGGGGTTCCACATTTTTATTTCACAGTTCAATGTAAGAAACCTTGCACACCGATAAGCGAATAATCCCTTGAGAGTGTAAACAGAGACGTAAGACTCAAGAAGTCTTAATTATCCTTTATTTCTCAAAATGAGGATCAACACAGTCGGCTCCTATCTTAGAGCGCACAGCAAAGCCTCCACTTGGACTTGAACTAAAATTAATAAGAGTTAAAGCTTAACTAAAAGTTTTAGCCGAAGCTATTAGGATTCTAAGTAGTTGTCCCCTCTATCCCAATTAAGTACGCGAAGCTATCAAGGGCCTGAAGTACGGCCGAGCGTAGTAATAGCTTAGAAAGAGACGTAGCCCAAAGGTAAATGCGCGCTAGTCAGAAACTCTGGCTCTCTAACGAAGTCAGTGAAACGTACACTTAAATACTACTCTTACTCATTTGTATTAAACGCGTTTCTGAAAATACATTCTGGTGGGAAATTGTAAGAATAAATTGAAGCTAGAAGAGATAGGAAAGGTGCATAAACTTAAAACAACTGTTGTGAAATTAGGATAAACCTTACAAGACAGTATAAGGTAATGTTATATAAGATAATATTATATGATATTTAATAATGTTCTTGTTATAAGGCAAACGTGCCATACAAATTTCTCTAGAAAATATATGCTTCAAACTGATACATCCCGCTAGAAAACCTTCTTTCTTCGTCAGATGATTTTGACCGAGATAAAAAGTTTATGAACTTAAAAATATACCTCTTAAACAAATCATTTTAACACTTTATATAAGAAACTGATTCCTGTTATGTTACACATGGAGAAAACCTCTGAAACGTGCAGGAATGTAATTCGAACTCAGGTTGAACTACCAGTGTGTAGCGCCTTTACCTCTTGGTGGTTGGTACTTTAGGAGTAAACTTGTAGGACTTCACCTTATACATGTGAGCAACTAATATATATATAGATGGATCAGAAAGTTTCTGGTATCTCATATGAAAAACTATTTGGAAATAAATTCCTCTTGCCGAGACGCAACGGTAATATAAATGAATAAATTTGAAACTTTAGTTAGAGAAATATTATCTAAATGCGCTAATTTGTTAAGTCTCGGTCTGTGGTTAAATTTCTGTTTAACTGAAACTGAGTATCTTTCTGCGATTAAATTTTGACTAAAGATCTTAATCGCAACAACGTCTGGCTTATGTGCATGCTAATTTGTTTCCTTCTTATCCTACAGTGATAGAATGGGTAAAACAGTTTCGCGTGGGTCAAGAATCTGCAGAAGTGAATTTCTTTAAGGTCGCCCCCTAGAGGTATTGATATAAAAAAACATTACTTGTGCGCAGAAGGAAATACTGAATAAAAAGAAATTAAAAGTCAAGGAAGATAGCAGCAGGTTTAGTTCTGTCTAAAGCAACTTTTGCGCATTCTGCTTGAATATCTTAACATGAACAAAGTTATGCAAGACATGTGAAACAAGATCTTTCAACAGTTCAAAAAGTGCAATGTAAATTTAAGCAGCTTGACTGCCAGCCTTACTGTTCTGATTTAACTGTAAGTGAGTATTATCTGTTCATCTAATTGGAATCTGACCTTGATGGAAGGAGATCGAATGGTAAGAACGGAGTGTCTTGTCCATGTATTTCATGAAGGAATCGTTGCCAGAGTCTCAAGGAAGTCGGACTTCTACTTCCACCTCAATCTTTGAGGGAGAACCTTGGGAGGTGGTCTGAACGTCTCCCACCTCTCTTCCGTACCACCAAACCACATGAGAGAACTTTTGGCTTGCCATCCATTTAGAGTGCCCCCGTGCCGCAAAGACACTATACATTTACAAATGTCCATGCTTCCTCCGGGATTCGCATCCGTGCCGTTTGGTACCGCAATAGGCTTCCCTAATCGCTATTCCATCTGGGCGGCACTATGGTGTGTAAAGAGGATTTATGGAACATTATGTGAAAACATTTTAGATTACTTTTTTAGGGATATGAAATTACTCTGTAAATGATGTGAAGAGAGCTTCAAGTTTAAATGAAGATATATTGAAAAATAAAGAATTCAAATCTTCCGTTCTTCTTTTAGAAGTATATCAGACCAGAAATATTGAATCTACTTACGTAGCAAAGGGCTACTCGAAAGTAAACACAGTTAGATTTGAAAAATTTTAAATTATTTTTGTTATCTTCAAAGTGGGCTTCACCAGCATCGATACTTTTCTTAAAGCTTTGCTCACTACTGAAAATACAGAAATAATTCTTGAGCTGTTGATATGGAATATTTTAAGGCATGCTACATATTTTCTTGAATCTCATCTACAAAGTTTTTTTAATAATTGTATTCATTTTTAAAAGTTTTCTTTAACGGTGAAAATAGAAAAAAGTATTACTGAGCAAGAAGATTAGGTGAATAGCGCGAGTAAAACACAAATATCGTATTGTTCTTCTGTAAGAATTATTAGACGCAGGGAGAGAGTTTTCGAAATCTAGTCAATGCTCTTTTAAAGCTTTTCTTTGTCTGTCGAATTTTATCAGTGTGTTTGTAATTGTTACTCATTAATGCACGTAAGATTTTTAGTTCTCGATATTTCACATTTCGCCACATTATTTTAATCGGGAAAAGTGCTTTTACATTTATGATTCACATTCAAAACGTCACTTTTAAAGATTTGCTGAAATACAAGTCTCATTTGCAGTTTTCATAAAATAATAATAATAAGGATGATGATGAAAACGATAATGAAGATGATGGTGATGGTGGGGATGACAATAAACGACGATGATTTTTGATAGCATGTGGTTGAGGACTGTATGTGGTATCATAAAAGTCAAGTTGAAAAACTCAACAACATTTATTTTCTTTCACGCACAATAATACCTCTTTAATTGGCAAAAGAAGGAGTAAGGATTACAATTAACAACTGACTGCCGCTTTGACAGGACAGAGGAAGCGACCCGGTGTGACCTAGTGCATGTCTATTGCTTACTGATTAGTACTGAGCTCTCGCCACTGGCATTACTTAGAGCTACAAACGTTAATCCAGTAAAAACAGACAAAATATTCTAAGCGAGACGGAATAATGATGATCATGAAGATTTCAAGCGCATTCTTTGTCCTTTGCGGTCATATATCAGGTATATAGCAGGGCGCTGTAACCAGGAACCCACACAGATCAGAGTAGAGGAAGATACGCTACACCACTTGGAATATAGGTGCGAAATCCTAAGATAACATGGCCTAGAGGGCGACCCATAATTCCGAAATTTTCACGTGTAATGCTCTCATATTTTTGGATACATCTAAATTAATGCTTTAAACCTATAATCTAACGGATAATGCCTTTCATAAATGTATCTTTAATTATGACAGATTCTGACGCCAATTTTCAATAATATCTTTATAAAAGAATGCATATTCAAAGAATTATATATAACAGCTACCTTATGTATGAGATCATATTATTCTCCTCGAGAAAAATCCTAATCTGTAATATCCCACTGCACGAAATAAAAATATCTAGTGAGAAATAAAAGAAACTGTTTATTGAAGCCTCATAAAATTCAGAACTTTTATAATACATTTTCACTACGAACATTCAAAACATGCAAGAGAGGTTAAATGTTTCTTATCATTTACAGATACAGGATGCATAATCGGAAAAAGGTACATGAGTTAAATTGCAAACTCTTACTCTCTACTACTTACTCTTTCGGCATTAAAAGTTGTTCGATAATAAAACGTCATTGCTTTATGAGAAAGTAAAACCGGATGACCTATTTTTAATATCAAGTTCCAAGGGCACGTCTGTAATAAAGCGCACGCAATTTATGAAGTCATAAAGGTTCAGTCAATTTTACCGACATGCACTAATACACAATCATAAAATCGATTTAAAACACTTTCAATAAATTCAGGTTATCCAAAGTAACGCATTTAAAATGCTAATAAAATCGAGAACTGGCGAATTTATGAGGAGAAGCGAAATTTGATGTCGACGACGGACAATAAAGTCGTGTGTTATTTTACATCCGCTGACGACGTACTCTCGAACTCGAACGGAATAAACTACTCGATAAAATATCACATACTGAGAACGAGGTTAACCTCGCATCGAAATGCAAATTCAGGCCTAACGTAATGTTACATATTTATAGATTGTAAAGGGAATTAAGGCGACATGACTTCTGAAATTGGCTTATTTCTCCAAAACCTTTCATTTTGAGAAAAGATCGAAAAAAAATGTCTTTCTGATTCGTAATCCATTTCATGTTTGCTCCAAAGATGAGATAGAGTTGGTTCGTATAAATTTAAATTTTGAAACCCAAATAAAATGATCTTCCTTTTTCTTTGCTTTTGCTGAATGTCGCACTGTTGCATCAGTATTCAAAGCAAAACGGAATATTTTTGGAATAGTCTCGAATATTTAAGTCTTTTTTCTACTTGAAATTCTAGTGTCTAAGACAAAGTTCAGTATGAAAGTTAGGAATGGATAGTTAGATAAATAGGATATAAGATTTTGATATGTTAGAAGAAAACCTAATTGAAAGTTATTAAACTATCTTTCCTAATACAATAGCAAACATACTTGTATTCATGAATAACTAACAGAGAACTAATACCTTTAACATTTAATTCAGTCTAACTCTTTGAAACGGAGCAAAATTCTTCAACTGAGCTAATAATATGCACCATCTCCACAAAAGTCCATATAACCCTTTTAATTTCGCAACCATTCGTAGACGTCTACTTCCAACGACTAATATGTTTTAAAGGACACATATATTCATGTTTTTATTTTCCCCGTGTTACCTGTACTTAGAAAACGCTTATGCTGATCCTAAAAAGTAGAACGTAAAACATATGACTCCCATATGACAAAAATTTAAAGAGAAGGTTTGATTTTTAAATTCCAGTTTATGTTCCGAGTCCGTATACGAATTAAAGAGCGAAGTTTTTACAGTAATTCCTAACTAAAACTAAAATATCCAAAGATTTATGATGCGGGTACATTAACAGACGAGCACTGCTGTGTAGACTATCATGAAAATGTTGATCAGTTTTTTATTTCATTTTTAAAAGAAGATCTTATTTTCAGATTCTTACAGGTCTCGCGTTCTAGACAACGAAGGCGGACTTCAATATCGGCACAAAGACAACTCGTATCATTCATTACCTGAATAAATTGTAATAGGACGTTATGAGTAATAAAAATGTATTTTTGGGGTTTGAAAATTTATTACTTACGTGAAACTCGTGGCATACTAAACTCAGCAAAATTACAAACTAAAGAATGTAGATAATTAAACACCGAAGGATATGATTTAATGATACTGAAGGGGAAAAACTCAATTTAGGGATGACCTCAAATAATTCTAATTTAGTTTTTAACAGATTCCTCAAGACAAGCCAAAAATAATCTTAAAAGCCTCAAATGTTGAAATTAAATATCTCTAACAATTTTTTATTGTATGAAAGTTACTTTTTAAAAATCTAAATTTGCACTAAATACAACTATAGAACCCCGGAAAAAAGGCAAACTATCAAATTATTACCAGACTGATATTTTAAATTTTAAAAAGGCATGACATGAATATTTTTTGTTATTTAAAGCAATTTTTAAATTTTAATGAGTAATTTTTAATCAGTGTTATTTAACTATTATATATATTAAATATTACATATATATATTAAACATTACATACATATAGATATATAGATATATCGGTTAAGAAAGAGGCCTTTTCATTTATTTACTTCTTTCTTTGCACCAGCACCTTGATTACAACACAAAGAAAGATGTAAATTTCATATTCATTTTTTGTTTTGGCATATTTTGTCTCCCTGTTTCTTGCAGTTTGTTTCTATGCTTCTGTTTTTGATTTTTGCGTGTAGTTCATTCTGAATTTTGTATGGGGTGCATTTTAAACATATTTCTTATTTTATTTTATTTTGCATTAGTATTACAAGTGGTGTTTAATCTTGTTTCACATGTATGTATATGTGTGAGTAATTATAATTTAGGTAGTTGCAGTAATTTGATATTAGATGAGTGCTTGACTAGTAGAAAATAAGGGAACGTTTGAAGAATTACAAAAATAACTTGATAATCGGAGCATATCTTTATTAATGGTTGATTAATCTGTAGAGGCATTAGGTTATTTTATTTTTACTCAGGAAAGGGAAAAGTTAGTAATGCTCTCACCGGGACTCGAACCCTGGACCTTTCGAGTACGCATCGAGTATCGTCTACTACCTTTTACTTGGAGCACCGCTTGTGGAGCCATTAGGTTTCTTTTTTGAAGCAAGAGATGGGAAAAATCCCGGGACTCGAACCCTGGACTTCTTGATTACGCGTCGAGTGTGCTTCGAATTACACCACAAAGGAATGTGGAAAGGAGGAAAGAAGTACCTTATTCCTATATCCACGTACATCTACGGCATGGATAATGCTATGGATAATGGGGCATTCTTCTCCGCACAATTTTAATTACATTTTTAATAATGAATGGAAGCTGCCAAACGAAAAGAAATCCTTTTGGAAAAAAAACTTAGACTGCAAAAGTAAATGAGCATACCGTGGCCGAAATATTTATAATCTCGGAGCACTTTGTTTTAATTCCACTCTACGATTAAGCAAGAGTTTTCGAAATACTTAGACATGTTGACGCAAAATTGTGCAATACGTATCGTTGAAGAATGTATACATTTAAAATGAAAGCAGAAATTTAAAGGGTTTCCGCTAATTAAGCTAGAAATATTTTGCTAGTGATTGTCTTTCATATTTTTTATTTTGCTTGTTTGTATATATATATATGTGTGTGTGTGTGAGAGAGACGACTTTTGTGATGTTGAGATTTTTTTTTCTTGGGGGGGAGATGAAAACCAATTACGCTTGACTCATGGGAGTCATGGCTGAGAAAACTGTTTCTTATGGCTGATAAAAAATTGAAACTGGCTTGCTGATTAAAACATAATTTTCATTTTTCATCGGAATAATTATTCAAAAATATAATTCTGGTTAGGAATTAACATTAGGCGTGTTAAATACGCATCACAATTTCAGTATACGCAATTTACATTTCATACAGTGAACAAAGAAGCGAAACAAGAAACGTGAATAACTCAGGCAATAACAAGCGAGAAAAACCAATCCTCTGTTGCCAATCCTTAGGGCCTCAGTTCCAATCCTCAGTTCCTCAAAACCAATCCTCAATTCAATCCTCTGTTGCTAGTGAGAAAGTCATGGTGTTAATACTGAGCATTGATTAGGATACAGATGTCGCAGTGTAGAGAAACTGCAGAGAAAGAAGTTACGTAACATGCGGCAGAGGGACGCAGTAAAGCGTATTCTTTAAAGCGGTGATGCGTTTAACTAAAATTTACGAATCTGGATATCTGTTGTCAGTTGATTGCAATTAAGTTTAATAATTTTGTTTTATATTATATTTTGCCTGCCCTACGCCCTACAAAGAGGAAAAGACTTGACAAAGGAAAAGCCTTATGAGAAGAACGCAGTAGTGTTAGCAAAGGAAAGAGAAATTTTGGGAAAACTTAACAATATTTGCATTTGCAATGGCAAAGCAAATGAAGAGCTTTAGGAATGTTTAAGTTTTCGCTATGCCCCGACATTTTTTTCAAGAATTTTCTTATATTAGAGTATTAAAAAACATAGAAATTTAAATTAGGAATATAATAACAAAATTTATTCAATTTGGAAATGGATTGCGGAAATTTACGTAAAGTTGAATTTGAAATTCTCTAAGAGATATGTTTGTATAGTACTTTAAACATTGTTGAACTCTTGAAATGTCCTGAATTTGGAGTATCAACCATTGAGAATGTTCAAAGTACATCTGAATATTGCAGTCAGTCGAAAGTCTTGTAAAACCATGTGTGACAAACAATATAAAATCAAAATATTTCTAAGATATAGTTATAAAATTACATTGTATGCAATATAAAACAAATTCAGATTTTGTTATCGTAGAGCAATGTAATACTGAATCTATAAAAACGTACAATATGAGAATAAACTTTGACAAAAATGGCACTTTGCCTTAATTTTATGTTACCTTTTCACAGATCTCAAATATTATTTTAAAATGCTCTTAAAAATTTTAAGAAAATACTATTATGTCATCAAAATAATTTAAGGTAAACTGGATTTGCTATTTAATTAAATTTCGTATAAGCGCTGTTTAAAAAGCAGCTGGGGAGTGTTTTCAACTAAAAGATAATCTATTAAATTCATAAAGATCCAAAATTAGTTGGAAAGGCTAATTTGTCAGTCTTTCTCGTTTAACTTGCCAGATTTAAACTAAAAATTACATTTTGCATTCATTAATTGATAATACTATATCTATTCTAGGTATGGGTTCAGAGTCTGTTTAGTATTCAAGTTTTCTATAATAAATACATAATCTAGTTTTTGCATTTTCATGTCTTTTAGACTAGAGTTACAGGGGCAACATTAGAGCTAAATGATGGTTTTATATTACATGCATGCAATAATTCGTCTATCTTTTTTTTTAATTTCACCATTATCTTTAGGAGATGCTCTATATGACCGACAAACGATTGGAAGGTATGAAGTCACTCTTGGAAGTTCAATGTCAGTACAACATAAATCGTATTTATGTTTTTCAAATATATGATTAAAATTATTTAATAATTCTAGCAACTTGGTATTTACAAAGGAATTTTCACACTCATTATTTGCATAATGATTAGAACAATATTTTTCCTTTTGAGTAGTTTCACATAAATATAAACATTTATTCTTAAGATGATTCTTTAGGTATACATCCTCACTTATATTTCTCTTAAATGATACACGACATAATTAATAAATAATAATAATAATTAATTGCTGTTTAAATAAGGGAACACCAGTTTAAAATAAAATAAATAGTTCAAATGAGAATTAACGACATAAAATATCATATTTCTACTTATTATTCCAATTTTACATGACAGTTTAATTACTTTAGTGACAAAAATACCTCCAGATAGGAAAAATAACTTTCTTTTAGGGCTCATTTTTAATGGTTTCCAAATCATGAATACATCTTAGGGTATTCTCAAAAATTACATTAACCTGGCTGCCTGTATCGGTAATAGCAGAAAAGTTTTTGTTTCTACCTAAACATTTAACTTAAAATAATGTGAATTTCTGACAAAGTTTGATTTTGATAAAATGGAGGCTAATGATAATTTAAAGCGGGATACTGCGAATTTGGATATCTGATTAGTTGTGGCTGAACATTTCTCCAGACCGGGTTTTGAGGCAAATGAGACCTAGAATAAAATGGTCTTGGCGTAGGGTATCTTGAATAATTAAAATATGGACGAGGATTTCCCCAGGAACAGAAAATCTGGGCACATTACTGATGCTTTGTGGTTTTCAGGTGAACTTGAAGTTGGGAATGGTTTCCGTGCTAACATAATCCAATTTCGAAGGAAAGTTATGTTTTAGACAGATAGTAACATACAATGTCGTTCTGTTAAACCTTAAGTGAGTGACTCCATTAGAATTTCATCACTTAATTTCAAAGCAGACTCTCATTTTAGTTTCTGTCTAAAATACTTATCTATGTCCTAAAATTTACTGTAAGTTACTGAAACAAAATCATTAAAGTTGACACTTTGACATGCATGAATTTTTATTTTTATTTTTAAAGTAAAAAAAAACATTGAAATTGATATTAAATAAAACAGAAAAAATACTAAAAAAATCTAAACTAAGTTTTTTTTTCCAATTTTTGAAAAAATTGTAAAGTTCTACTGTCTATCTGTTATGTAGAATTTGAGAAATAGTGATTGCACCGAAGAAGGTTTAAAACTTCCCTTTATTAAACGCTTTAAATTATTTACCGTGCGTCAACTTGACGCTAACATACTACGCCTCTGCTTGGGCGGTAACCGAAACAGTAGAATAAAAACTCAAGAATTCAAGATATTAACAAGCAGTGGAATTAAACTACAGGGCTCATACAATCCTGTATCCTACAGCCCGTAGATGAGTCTAGTGGCAACAAGATAATAGCTATTAAGCCACGTCTAACCAGCAATAACTGCTAAGCGGAAGCTTGCGTATAACCAAGCGCAGATATTTCCCAGACTCTTAGAATTTGCATTTCTTAACGCGCGTTACCAAATTCAAATATTCTGCCAGTGACAATTAGGGGAATGAAGGCTTATAGGAAAGCAACTTAAAATTAAATTTAACTGGTTATTTAAAATAAATATAAATCCCTACAAATATTATTAACTTTTACAAAAAAATTATTATAGGCAAATATGTAATAACAATTTTATGTAATAATACATACCTTATAAACTTATTCAAACAATTTTAAAAACTTGAACACTTCAAACTAACAACAAACGCAAAACACAAATGATGTCCACACCCTACACATCAATTCACAATAATGACCGTTACAACGTTAGTCGTGCCACCACACTGAAACTTTCAAAACTGTATACCTAAACAGTATGTGTCCAATTGATTACACTATTCAGTAAGCTAAAATTTTTGTTTTGATTTGATTTATATGACTAAATATGAGTATGTTGCTAAATAGCAGCTACATGCATTTAAGGGTTAATAAATCTCAGCTATCTATTTCGACACACTCGCGAATATAGTATGTCAATGCTTATCCTTTTAGGCACTTCGGAAATAAGATTTTTTCGCTATTTCAGAAAGTTTTTATAGAACTAGAAGAGCGTTTCTAAAATTACGCTAAATACCAATTAATGGGCTAATCTTTAGTTCCATCAAAAATTGGGGATGTGAACTTCTCTTTTTCCACAGGCAAAATGTCAGAATATTTTTAGATTACATTTTGGTTCGTGATATTGTTTGTATTTGAAATGTTAAAATCAATAAATCAATAACGTAAAAATACAAACAACATTAAACATTATCAATAAATTATGAAATATTAAAAAGCATTTCATAGAAATGAAAAAGAAAAATGTTAAGTATAAATTATTAGCAAAATCCTTTCAGAGAAAATTTTAAATTAATAAATCATTTACTTCTCGGAAATGAACAGAAAATTGAAAGCGCTGCTCGATGGAAAAACCAAAACAGATTTTAATATTTGTAATCGACGCACATAATCGAGTTAATCTTTCACTTTTCAAGTTGGATGATTTTTTTTTAACTTGTAGAACGAAGTGCATATACTTGAATGTTTCGTAGACCGAGGAATACAACTTCAGACACCTCTTCACAGCATAAAACGGTTTCGCCTTGACCCAGTTTCCTTTTGAAACACGCACTCAGTCGTCAATAGTAATTGCGCACATAGAATGACAAAGCTATGTAGATATGTTGAAAATTAGAAGAAATGGCCGAATAAATTTTTGCATTGGAGTTTTGAAACACAGGGAACGGTCCTGTCGACTCTTTGTAACGATCTCTATGATGATGTAGTTTCTAGAGAGAAGATGAAACATAAACTACACTTGAATCATGGCCGAGAAGAAAGTTACTTAGGGTGGTGCAAAAATCATAACTGGCTTTCTTGTTGAAGCATCGCTTCTATTTTTCACAGGAGTAATTATTCAGAAATATACTTTTGGTTAAACCTGACACAACATTAGGTGTGCTAAACAAGCCCTACAATTTCAATACATGCAGTTTACACTTTAGACAATGAATAAAGTGGTGAAGCAAGAGACGTGTATTACTCAGGCAACAAGGGGCAAGCGAGAAAATGTACTTCGTCAGGTTAGTTTAGGAGATTTCATTAGATGAAGAACCGGTCCTAAAAATGGAGATGACTCCGGTCATCATGCGTCCAAGTGGGCTATTTTAAGTGGTGAAGAAAAGTATTCGGAGTAGAATATACTCACAAATGCATGGAAGAACGAAAAAATAAAATAATCTTCAATATTGTCAAGTCAGAGCTACTGAAGGACAGAACCCTCGGTCTTATTTATAGTGTGAAAGTCATTGTGTTAATTCTGAGCAGTGAGTGGGCTACAATGCGGGGCAAAGGAAATGCATGAAAAGAAGTGACGTAACATGCGGCAGAGTGATGCAGCAAAGCATATTCTTTAAAACGTGAATGCGTTTAACTAAAACTTACAAATCTAAAGATCTATTGCAAATTCATTGCAATTACGTTTAATGATTTTGTTTCTTATTTTATATTTTACACACACATATATATAACGCAAAATAAATTAGGAATGCGTTTGAAATCCATCGCATATTCAATTCAGAACACACCTATACAAGAAAATAAGAAACCAGAAACACAGAAAAACTGCTCGATAGGCGCAAAAAATTCTAAAATAAAAAATGTAAAGGAATAAAGAAATTTGAATATTTTGCTGTATCGTCATCGGGGAGTGTACAACGAAAGAAGTAAAAACATCGCCATGTTTCTGAGCCAAAGACAAAAATTAATATTTAATATTTGCAATAATCTCAGAAAATTAATCAAATTAATCTACATCTTTATCAATTGAAACGCTGCAGACCGCAGTAAGTCGTGCGAAAAACTGAAAAATAATAACGTCAAATCATAAACAAGCTTAAAAATTCTTTTCCAAAATTTTAAATTCATTTTATATTAAGCAGAACGAGTAAAAAAAAGCATGTAAATACAAGCAATGGGGGGGGGACAAATGAGAAAGGTATAATGACTTACGAAAATTTGAAACCATACATAACGGAGACAAAATTTTGCTGTAGAATTATAGTTTCAAAATCATAAAGAAGCAAAAAAGCTTAAAAAGCTGATAAAAATTATTTTCCGTTTAAGTGGACAAAAACAAAACAAGTAAACTGAAGTAATCCAACAAGCGGAAAAATAATAACAAATGAAATTTCGATCTCAAAATCATAAAAGGAAAAAAAAGAGTTAGTTCTTAAAATCTGTAATATTAGAGCAACAAAAGCTCTGAAATGAAGAAAAATATAGTACATTTAACATGCGCAATATCAAATGACCGTAGTTAAACGTAACATATGCTGAATAATGAAATAAGATTAACTGTACATTTTAAACTGGTTAATCATAAAGAAAATAATTTAAAAAAAATTTCTAATGTAACATTAAATTTGGCGTAATAAAATAAATAATTCATAAAAAAAAATCTCGAATTACTTGGATTATAAAACCGAAATGGCTCTCTAAATGCTACCTTTCAAAAAATCAAGTTCAGATGAAGCTTCAGTTCGCATCAGTTCAACGAATGGAAAAATTTGTAGTGCTTAGTACTACATAATATTTTTTTAAAAATTCAGTAGTCGTAAAAGTTGTAGGGATTAGCGTAAAAATATTTTCGAAGAAATTAAAAAAGATTTTGATAAATAAATTCGAAGAAGTTAAAAAATAATTGCAGTTGTGGAAAGAAGCGTGTTCAGTTAAAAATGTGATGAAGATAGGACAGTGTCTAGTAAGCGGTAAGCAAAGGTTGACTGCAAAGTTACTCGAATTTTTGAAACGTGACTTTTGTAAGATTAGTAAAAACTAACGTATATCATGCGCAGGAATTTTTCTAGAATGCGTAGAACGGACGACTATTGTTTATCTAATTTCGATTTATCTCCCAGTTGCCATCAGGAGCAAAAAATACCATTTCATATACCAACTTCGAGTATACTCGAGCGAATTTATTTACTGCTAAAATTAATCTGTTATTTATATATTTAAATAATGAAACAATAGAAAATATTTTAACAGCCTAAAAATGTAGATACGATCTTGACGCATGTGAACTGACGCTTATATCCCTATATAAGCGTTCGCTGCCTAAGCTGATAGAGGGCGTTCGTTCTGTTAACAACCATGCTTCATATTCTTTTTCAAGTAATCTTTGAATGGTTTGTTAATTGATAAGAAGGAATTACTGCAATTAATTGGTAAATTATGTTTCCAGGTATTGAGAATAAAGAAGGCGGACCCGAGGGTCTCCCACCGCTATTTTCTACCAGCAAAACCCTCGGCAGGACTTTCGGCTCTCCAGTATTTTAAGTGCTCCTATGTGGTCCGGACAGTACACAATTACAAACATACTGCAAATGTACTGCCGTCTCTGAAATTCGAACCCAGGCTCAACGATAAGGTAGCTAACATCACTCTGATCGGGCGGCAATAATCTCTATAATGGCGCCCGAAATAAACATGTGGTAGACAACAGCTCTTCACTAACAAGCTGCCTTTCATAGCTCCCGCAGTCGCCGTTAAGTGAGGCAGAATGTAAGAAATTGTTGCAGTGTCCTATGATTTGCTTAACGGAAGTGGTTGATACATCAGCTTAACTAGTGAAAGAACCGTGGTTCGAACCTGGTGAGGACAGAATTAACTTTTCATATTTCTGACTCCAGAAAGTTTAATGACCTATACAAGAACAGTTAAAGTAGGAGCACTAAACCGCGTCATGAAAATGCATGCATATAATAAGTTCATTCAGTTTCAGAAGAAAGCAGTGTTCAAGCAATCTGACCGTAGATAAGAATCGACATATTTATAAGAACTCCTAATTAGTGTTGTTTCGATAATTTCTACTTTAATTTGATCTCCTGTAAATCTAAAAATACAAATACCATAAAGAAAATCAAAAACACTATTACGTAAAGCAATGAAATGAATCCGAATCGAGCTATGTGCTCAACCTTGTATCCGAATGTGATTGAATTTCAAGGAAAGAAAGGTAATTCAAAGATTAAATGGGTGTTTTTGCCGGGAGAAAAGTAAAGTTTGAACCAAAACAAAAAATGGAGTAAATAAAAAAAGCACTTAGGAAATTAATTTTGTGCGAAGTTAGAAAAGGAACTTAGTAAAAGTAATTTACCTTTTTCTCCAACTTTGAAATATATTTGAACTTTGCTGAATGGTTAAAAAAATAAAATAAATTCAGGAAGTCGTTCTTTCAAGAAAAATAAAAAATAAGGTAATTAGTGGCATTTAAGCAAAAAATGTTTCATGCTTTGTGCTTCCGTGATTAGTGGTGATAATTAAGGAAGTGTGGAAATAAAATTGTTTGTGTCTCAACTAAGTCTTCATACAAGAGAACAGCGAAAATTACTCAACTCTGCTTAGAAATAAAGTATTTAAATTTATTTTTTGTGGAAAATTTACATAAAGTATCCCGTAAATCAAATGTAAAAATATTCTTTTTCTGTTTGACATTTTACTTACTTTTTTTAAGTCAGAGACTTCGAGATAAAGCTAGCGCAATTGAAATTTAAAAACTTTTTTTCGAGACACATTAGCGTATGGCTACATAAATTAACTACATTTTTGCAATTTGTTTTATGATTAAACACATTTTAAATAATTCAGTCCTTTTCCGTTTTGTACCAGCCACGCATTTTGGCGGGGCATTTTAATTATAAACAATTTATAATTATAATAACACTCTATAGATGCACAAATATACACACAACGGTAACCCAGATGACACTATCGTTGGGTCTCGGTGTCTGGTTTCTCTTCCTCAGTACCAATAATTCGAAAAGTACCAATAATTGTATTTAAATTTAAATAAATATAATATAAACAGATATAAAGTAAAATTAAATGAATACCTATAAAAATAATGTAACAGCTATTATTAAATGATGAAAACTTTGTTACGTATGCACGGTTTTTTCTCGCACTGCACTCCTACAGCCACCGAATGTGGAACGTAGAAATCCACATTCATCAATCACGTCCTTCATCAGAACATGTGCACCTCTAAGCCTGAATTTTGAATTTTTTTATATTGAATAATCAAAAGTGTCTATTAGACTCGAAACGTGATTTTGCATCGAACCATTAAAGCGTGTCGATGCCAGTCACTTTCAATACAGTCAGTTGTTATTCTGCAAAATGTAACATAGTGTTGCGAGCCTACGGTTTCGTAATAGGTTGAATGCACGCAGGTAACATGATAGGTTGATAACAATTATTTTATGAAAAGAAACACTTTCAGAGTTTTGGAACTTTCCACAAAAATAGTCGTACAACTCTTCAAAGTATCACAGAGTACGGTCAGTAGTTACACTTCAAACTACTAAGAACGCTAAATACAAAGCGCATCTAAAGAACGAAGCTAACCCGCAGATATCTCAGTACTACGAAATCAGGTTGAATTAACAATTAACAGCCACAGAGAAACTGACGCTCTCTCCGGTCTGATATAGTCCCTGGACAGGATGGCATATTTACAGGAAAGGCAAATCAGTGCAATACTTAAACAATAATTGGAATAAATATCATAAACAAATCAAATGCTAAACCAATAAAAATGCATAAATTTACAAATTTATATACAAATAACACCATACAAGGCAGACTAAGGTCATGATCGAAGAACATCTGCGATGGGAAATAGCCAGTAATCTCGTAGACAACGCTGCGATATACCAGTGAAGACAGTGAAAACTTCTTGTCCCAGCACTGCTGTTATTGTTGTTGTGGAGTCCATATTTCAGGGAAAACTGGTTGTCAGAACCTCGAGGTTGGACATCTACTTCCACCCCAGTTTTGAGGAACAGCACCTGCGGGTGGTCCACAGTTTTTCCACCACTCTCTCCTACCACCAAACCACACGAGAGGACTTTGGGCTCGCCATATATTTAGAGTGTTCCCATGCCGCAAAGACACTACGCGTTTACAAGCAACCATGCCTTCCCCGGAATTCGAACCCGGGCTCTTCGGTACCACAGTAGGCTCCCTTAACCACTATACCGTCTGGTTGGCCCCAACCTTGTTGGTTTTGGAAATCACCAAAGAGAGGTTATTAAGGATGGTTCGATTAAAACACTCTACCATGTCGTCAGATTGGGGATATAAAGGTGTCGTTTAAATTTTGCCAGTGCCTAGCGCGTCGACGCAAAATTTTCGTTTTTGATCGGAATGGAACTGAAGAGGCACTCCGAAACTGAAAATCCAATCCTGTATCATTACGTCTGCTACCACGAGGGTCTCTTAATCAGGAAAAGGATGTGTTTCAGGCCACTTGGTGAAGTAATGAATGAAAACGATGATGTATTTGTTGCCATCAGCAGTTCGTGTAAGAGGTCCCCGGATGTGAGATGCGATACGTCCAAAAGGCGATCCTACATCATAACGTTGCAACTTTCTTCGAAATTCAATTCAATAGCAAAATATTTAAAAACAGCATATCTTTAGAATTTCAGATAGACAGTCTCGCCCACTGAAGATAAAAATGTTTTATTCCTTTCACTGTTGCCACTGCTCGCTTTGAAACTGTTGAGTTTGTTAATCAAAAATTCATTGAAGTTTTAAAAATATGAAATAGATAATGAAAAAAATTCGAAATTCGGACTTCCAGGTGCCCATGTTTGGGTGGAGGATTACGTAATTTAAAATTTGTTGGTTCTAGGTACCTTCGTTTTTTCACAGTGCGAAAAACATACGTAAATTCATGCAGATTCTTCATTATTTAATTTCTTCAAATATAATACAAGGTGATAGTATTTGGTGGCAAAAATTTGAAAAGTGATACAACGTATTTAAGTGTTTCGACGGAAACTGCCGTGTCGAGATTAACATCCAATTCGGTACACACGTCCCTTTTGGGATGAAAATGAAACAATGTAATGAAAAATGAAAACGTATCAGATAATGATATAATCTAAACAGCAATTTAAACTACAAATTAAACAGTGAAAATATTAATGTAATGTTTATTACGGAGACTGGTAATATAATAGCAAATTAAGGGCAAAAACATGATTTTCTTAAGCATTTCGAAACATGTGTTTTAAACCTCCACTTTGCACAAAATTGAGTAAATTTATAAACATAATGTTTTATAACATTTTTGGAATTGCCATATAGTTATTTAATAAATGCAGATTTACTGTAGTATGCATTTGAAAACATAATTACAAACACTAATCTCATAGTTAACATTTGATAATTTACTGGTGATAATTTATGAACCGATAAGGCTCTGCCTATTCTCGATGATACAGAACACAAATATCAGTAGTTCGGTGGATACATCAAAGATTGTTATAATGGGTAAAGGCACCGATCTCAAAAGAGTTTGATCGCAGACAAGCTGTGGGTGCTTGCAGGGCCAGATGAACCGTTAGCCACAACGTGTCTGTCGCGCAGCACGGGTGTACCAACGGCTTCTCAAAAGCGAAAAAACTGGTGTGAATCGTCCAAAATGAGACTTAAACCAGCGATTGATGTGCTTGGTGAGCAATCTAACATCAGATTCCAAAACATTTTAAAGCAGGCGCTTCATCCAGCGTCTGCGCAAGGACTGTTCTTCGACAACTGGCGCAGATAGGTTATAACAGCCGACGGCCATCTTTGGGTTTCACTGCTAACGGAAAGCCTACTAACAGGAGACTGCTAACGGAATTGCTGCTGATGGAATTTACGAAATCGCAGTTTGACTTGCCAGTAGAAGACTGAAAACTGATATCTGGTCCAATGAATTGAGATTCCAGTTGCAGCAAGCTTATGGCAATGTTCGTGTGTACACTTCGCGTGTAAACCACACGACCTTCCTTTGTGTCAGGGTGGAGTTGTATACACTTGTGGTAGTGAACCGTCAGAAGCATTTTTACGTGGTCCTCATTGGCTACTCTCACCTCCCTGGATAGAGACCTGACGACCTTGAGCTACACTGAACTCCCGGCTGTGAAGCTGCATCCCTTTATGCCCTTGTTGCTCCCACAGAACGAAGTGCTCTTTTAAGCGCATGATACGCCACCCCATCGATCATACGTTGAACAGGATTGGTACCATGATCATAGCATAGATTTCATTGATTACAAGCGAGCAAGAGAGGGCTATCTACCTAAAAGGAACTATGCATTTGCGGAGGATTTTCTCAAGAAATCTAGCTCGTATCCACGATACACTTTAATACGAAACCCTTAACTTTTGCACTTAAACTTTTCCACTTTAACACTTAAGCCACGAAAACGACTATGCAATCAGCCCGTTGACTTTTATTTCAATCCAGTGTTCAACCACTTTACCGTTCGATCGCTGTTCGGTCGAACATAATAGTGAATTTGGAATATTTAAATGAACTCTAAGGTCCTCAGACAAGAATCTTTTACCATCCGTTGGACGACCTCCAAAGAAAGAGCTGCTCTAAAGTTACCACTATAATCTATGATAGATTTACTGCGGAAACTGCAATATTGCTGACAAAAATCTCTCTATGTCTCTTTCAGCAGCTTATCGAATCCTTTCCGAAGTATATTGCTGCTGTTATCCACTCAAAAACAGTCTTGAACAGTGTGTTAATAATTTGTGCAGACGATACTGTATCCAGATGAAAGTGTTGCTCATCTGTTTGTTCGGTCGAAGTTTATTTAGGATAAACGCATTTGGTAATAATTTTTCTAGGACTTCTGTTATGTTTATTTTCCTTGTAATAGAAGAAGGTTAATAGTGTAAAAATTAGTTAGGTTCTGCCTTTAATCACTTACGTTTCTTTAAATTCATTTGTGGCTGCTTCTTATCTGTTTAGATAAGCTAAGTCCAGTTGGACTTCACCGACAAGGAGATTCAGTGGCAAAGTTTTGCTCATACAACAGCTTCTCATCCAAAACTTTATTTAATTCCTTAGGAGTGGATCTGAATTAAGTAATGAGTATTTCTAGGAAACGAATTAATGATTGTGCTGTTTTGTGATTGTTTTTTCAACAGAAAGCTTGATTTATATCATAGATTGTTGAAGCATTAGAAGAATACATCACTGGACAAATAAGAGTTCCATATGAAGATTGGAGCTTTATGTCTCGCACCGAAACGTCGGTACTAAAGTTCAACACATAAATGCAGAGTTAACATCATATGGAATTATTAGAGAATTAAGATATTGCATATTTGTTTTGGCACACCGAATATGTATTTTTTATTGAATAACTCGTGAAAATGTAGCACACTTACTAATCGTAGTTTTACGAAATAATTGTGTTTACTTATTTTTTGTTGCTGTGTTTTGCGATTAGTTTGTAGAGTCACTAGGTTATTTGGAAGCAAGAGAGATGAAAAAATGACCAATGCCCTCGCCGGGACTCGAGGCACAGATCTCTCGAATACGCCATTACAAAATGAAGGCGGAAGAAGTACCTTATAAGTTGACTAGCAAAAATTAAGCAGTATCCGTTTTATAGCTATTTGCACTATTTAGGTAAGAAATTGACAAAATGATGTAGTGTTTTATAGAATTATGGGTAAATGTCATTCTTTAAAAAATTAAGAATTTGTAAATACTTTTATTTCTTTATACAATTCAATAAAAAGAATTTACCTTAATTGCATCAAATAATCAACTTATCTATCAAATTTTTACTGTGTGCACATTTAGTGAACTTTGTAGTATTATAAAGCAGAAGAAAAAACTATAAACTGAAAGATAAGGTAAACAAACTTTATTCTTTGACATGAAAATGTACTGCGATATACTTACTTTGCAAAATTGTTCACTTAAAATGAAAAGCTTATGATGTCATTTTCACAACTGCTGAGAAATCTCAAAATATATATTTCTTAAAACGTGACAGTGAGCGTAAATAGATTTCGAAGGGTTTTTATATTTTATTTTTTTTGGTACATAGAAAAAGGAAATCGTTGACAGCGTGCATTAATCTAAAGAGAACCATCCATCACTTTATATACTGTTTGAAGCTAAGTCAATACACACTGAAACAAAGCCAGGAAAGATACTAAAATATCAAAGTTAAAAAAATAAACGCTGGCTAAAAAAGCATCCTCATCTACTGCTTCACTTTAAACAAATGAGGCCATCAGTAGAATGTACTCTCGCTAGATGGCAGTGCGATCGATGCATTGGATTTGCATTAGAATCTCTGATAGCGGAATCAATAGATGATTTTTCTTCTACACTTTCTTTTCTATTTTTTTAGTTAAGCGTGAAGGATTTTACGGGCAGCGCTGATGATATATGCAAAAGCTTTTCGCTGGCCTCTTATGCAGCATCGTCCTTTACTTTATCTTTCTTCGACGATTCTTAAAAGTTTTTGATTTATCTACAGATTTCGGAGGACTTTTAGGAGAGGTTTCTTCAACAGGAACTGCTTTGGAAAGAAAAGCGTTACAATTGGTCCGTACAGTATGGTAAATGGATTTGTGAGCTAAGAATTTTACGAGAAGAGATTCTGGGATTAATTAATGGACTTTAAAACAAAGTGAAGAAAGAAGCAGCATTACTATGTTAAAAGGCCTAACTATATAAAATTTAGATATCGTAAAGGAAAATTTTATTTTTTATATGGCTGTTATTTGTTAATTAAGGAGAGGAAATTCATGTACAAATATGTCATGACTTCACATTTCTGGCCACAGTTTATCTGTGGCACAGTTTTTGTTTCCCGTAGAATATTTTTTTAAATTTTCCCTATGAGCTCATTACGTATGTTTTCTGTAAGTAATTATTTTCTTATCTTTTCTTATCATTAGATCTTGATGGCATTTTTTTCTTTTTTTTTTGAAGATGTATTACTATTATTTTCCAAAAGAGATATTCACTACAATTGATTCTGTAAATTAACCTCAATCGTCAATCTAACTTAAATTAACTTAAACCGCGTTCATGTTTGAATAATTAATATAGTTAATTTAAAAACTGAAATAAACAGAATATTTGGTGATATATCATTTATCCAAAATTTAAGTTTTGTTGGATATATACGTTTGCTTCTCGCCACTGACATTATCTCAATTTCGAAAGAAACATTGTGCAAAAATAAAAATTGTGCGGCGAGTATGCCCATTCTACGTATGTAAATATTGCTAATCTTTGGAGGATGTTATCAGATACTCATGCAATACAGATGTAAGAAATGGTTTTGCAGTATGGTTCATTGGTAGAAGTTTGAAATTTATTGTGAACATTTTTACAGACTATTCAACGAAAATTGAAGAAAATTGGTACGTGACTTATTACCATTTGTGAGCTTTTCCAGGACCAGGATGGTATGTGCAGAGTATCATGGTGCACAAATAATGAGATTATGAGTCGTTGACAAAATTTGAAACGCCACAGGGGGGAAAACGGACGGCCATCGCTACTTTCATCTGGCTTGATGTCAATGTTATGGGAAGTTTCGAATGCACCACTGTTGTCTTTGTCTTCAATGCTATATACTGTTTCTCGTTGCGCTGATGGTCTGAATTATGGTGGAAATTTAACATTCCGTCCGCTTATACCTGTTCCTGTCTCAGTTGATGTATCAATGGCTCCTTGTCAGAAGACATTCTAATGAGATGATGGATTCCAGTCCTTTCTATGAATATAATACTTGCGCACAAACCTCAGAACCTCTAGATGATGTAACATAGTCAGTTTAAAATTCATCACCAGGTTTTTCTCCAACCGAAAGTTTGTGGGACTATATTTGACGTCATCTGCAACTGAATCAATTTGACTAAGATTTTGATGAATCAGGGAAGTAAAAATCCGTTTTCAGCATTAAGGTGTTCAAACCTAAATTCGCGGATTGCGGATGTTAATTGTTGTGTCAGAATGTTGCATGTAATACCATTCGAAGTGATACAGTTTCCTTCTGTAATCTTTACAAAGTACCGTATTTTCCTATTTCTGTACTCTGTATTATTAAAAATAAAATTAAGGTAAACCATATAGACTCTTACCTACATGCACCCATTTATCCTTACATATCATACCTTTTACGTGATGTAACTCCAGTTCAAACAACGTATGTGATTGGCATGGCTAAACATAATAATATATAAATAACTTTATTATGGCATTCTGTTACTTCGATTGCCTGCATAGAGAGTAATATATTTCTCCAATCAGTTCTTACATTTTATGCAGACTGTAATATAAACTGACTATGTTAAAATAGGATAGTGAGTTGCACTTAATGTTGTAAGGTATTTTTAATTTTATAACAGTTATTTTAATTTCATAGCCTTTTCTATCTATTCTTGTTTCCACATACAACTCCCTACCAGAATGAGGTTTTAGAATCGCCTTGAATGCAAATGAGTTAGAAGAAGTATTTCAGGAGGGTTCAACTTACTTCGTTAGAGAGTGTGCTAGGAATCCTTAGTAGTGAGTGTTTGCCTAGGGGCTAAGTCTCTCTTGGAGCTGTTACGCTCGGCCGTATATTATGTGCTTTTGCCTTTCGTAGGCTAGTTTAAATTAAGGGCCAAACTACATTAGATACTTGTGTTCAGCTTCGGCTAAGTCTCTTTTAGTTAGTTATAGTTTAGTTTCTTATTCCTTATTCTGAGTTAAACCCCGAGTGGAGGCTTTGTTTTAAGCCCGAGAAAGGGGCCAACTGTTATTCTTATTTGAGTGAAGTAAAGGGTAGTTTAACCCTTCTTGAGTCTACATCTTTAGTTGTAGGAATTTAGCTATAAGTCGCTAAACAGTTTACTAGGTTCTTCAATGTTCAGCTTAGATAAAAAGAGAGAGGAATCCTACAATGTGGTAGATTTTTTTAATGTAGTATTTTTAATATAATGCAGAGAAACAGTGATTTTGCCCAGATTCGTTTCCAGTCTATTAAAATAAATTTATTATATTAATAATGAGTCATGAATATTCCCAGGCAATACAAATTTTAATTCATCTTAAGTGCAGTCTATACAATGCACGTATGATGGTTTGCTTTCTTGTCATTCGCGCATTCAAGTTTCAGATTAATCCTTAACGTAGAGGATAAGTTTCTTACCACATCCGATATTAAATACACCTTTTTCTCTAGATTAAACATTGTTAGATTCAAATTTAAAATAGAAGGTGTGTGACTTTCCTTTCCACTTGAAAATTTAGATAAAATGGCACGATTCAGTATAATATTAATGAAAGTTTTTGAAATATTCCAAGAATTAGCTGTCTGTGTACTTGTGAAGTTTACAAAAATGTTGCATTATTCGAAAAAAGGCAGTTCATAAGATGGACAATTTAAAAAAAAAAAGAGGTTGAATAATATTTCTGAAGATTTTATAAATAATCCTTAAATACTTAAAAATCTTACATATGCATATTGTCTGAAGTAACTTGGATGTAATTTTAACGAAAATGTTTGGAATAGCATGAGAAGTATTGAATTTTTCGCCAGTGGCACGAAGCGGGGAAGTATATTTAGCAAAATGGTAGAGATTGATTACCGGGAGGGAATACAGGATTATTATCTCAAATATCCTGTATGCCAAAAAAGCTATGAAACGCAACTAAAAGAAATATAATTCTAATAGTTTAGCATTTCAGAATTTACTAATCAGTTTATCTATCTTACTTCGTCTATCAGTTCCAAAAATTAATTACTTCTTTCTTACATTTTTACTAAATCTCGTGCAATCGCTTTATAAACCTGCTTATTTTCTACTGAATCAGACTACGGAAGTGCTTTGATGCTAACTATTAAAAGTAAATAACACAGGCTTGACAAATTGTGCAGCATTTGTTATAGTCTAGTCACGTTCCTGATCCTCAAACAGCTTATGAATATGCGTTCCCTATACATCATTTTGTGACGATTTTTGCCATACTTCTACAGACGTTTTAACTATTACATCATAAAGTGATGTAGAAAATAAATGTGTTTGGAAAGCTTTAAATTTAAATGGCAAAAGTCACTGAAGGCTTATTAAATTTATGCAACGTATGATATTCTTTTTTATTTCAGTTTCTTTCGTAGTGTAATAACAAGGAAACAGTATGATAAAGTCCTGAACGCTAATCACTTTAACATTTGTGTACCGTGATTAAGTTTAAATTTACTCTTCTCCAAAAATAAGAAATGATCCGTTAATATTTCTTGCGGTAACAGGCTTTAAATTACACGGAAAGGTAGTACACGGAAAGTATTAGTACACGAAAAGGATTTAATTTCGAAGTCTGAAAGAAAAACAGTAATTCGCTACAGTCCGTTTTCACTACTCGGGGGGATTTATATAAGTGAGATTTCATCATTTAATCAAAATAAATAAATGATGCCATTAATTTCAGAGTCACAGTAAGCTTTTCTGTAACATTATTAACTTTACCAGATTTTAAGCTATATTATTCTTTACAGGTTAAACCCGTGGAAGATTCTTGTGGTATTTCCATCGGAATAAATTTTCAGAACGAGAGAACTATATTTTCTCTCTTTTCAAATAAACTTAAAATTACATAAAATTATATTCTTCAGCCGAAATTCGACACTTAAATTCTCCTATGCTTAAATAAAAATGGTATTGAGACAAAACCCGTTTGTCTTGCTGAATTTTCTTTTAATATGGTTTTTATTTCAACGAGTTTACATTTTTAGTACATTAAAAATATTCTCTTGTCTTATGTTAAATGCTCTCCTTTTTACCAAATAACTTAGTAATAAACTTATGCTAATAACTTAAATAGCATCATTTCTATCGAAGTAATTAAATAATCTAATATAAAAGAGCCAAAAAATTAAAAATAGATGCGTAATATTTTTACAGATTAAGCAAATTTCATTACTTTAGAACAAACTTGAATTCACAATTAACCTTAGTTAAGTTTAATGGCGAATGTTCTACGTATATGTAGTCTAATACATTCTAATACAATTACCACCTACGGATTAAATCACTGACTACAAGTACGTAATTTTTTAAGAAACCCTAATAAAATTTTAATACATTACAATTCTAAATACCTTAACTAACAGATTCAGTACGTTATATGGATAATTAGGCATTTTATCCTGTAAGTGCAATCTTAAAATTATTATTATTCAAATAAAATAATTTTGACTTTTTAATCAGATTTTATTTCAACAACGATTATGTTCTTAATAAAATTTTAAAAAAATATTACTTCTTTAAAATAACACAGAACATACTTTTTTTTATTAAAGAACGCATTTCTATTTGACTAATACAATTATATTAATGATTTGATTCAGATGCTTTAAAATAAAGCTCTAAAAATCTGTAAGTGATACAGGAATTTTTTTCCTGTTAATAATTCTAATAATAATAATTAAACCAAATTTTTATACTAATCTGTGTATCATGAATATTTATCTAAATTAATTTAATACTTACTTAAAGATATGTATTATACAGCATAATCATTTTATATTACTTTAATCAACAAAAAAAATCATGTAAACAAATTAGTAACACTGTTAATTTGACTTGATTTTGGAAAAACAGTCTGAATAGCAGGAGTTGAGGAAATGGAGTCCCGAAGAACTGGAGGTCAGATAAATGGTGTTTACGTTGTTGTAGACAATAACGCGGTGTTTCATGCATCTACAACACTTATTCATACTACAGTGCTGCGGATAAATAGTTTTATAAATTTTACCGCAATTTGTGCATTTCTTGAATTTCTTGATTTTTAATTAAAATGAAATATTAAAGAAAATAGGTAATTTATTGTTGCTTTTAAGCTAACAGCAGCGAAGAAAGTATTAAAGCATCTTCAACGGAGCACATTTTAATGAAAACGCAAGTCTAGAGCAAAAACAAAATATGAAGTTCAAACTTACGCTTCAAGGTACGGAATTACTTTATGGTTCAATAAATCAAAAGATATTAAATAAATCTAGTTGAGTTTCAATAGATAAACAAACAAAAGGAAAGAATTTAAAAATTATTTCAGAACATTTGCGTTCGTTCAAATAACTTTTTTTTATTTGCCATCTTAAAAAAGAAGATGACTTTATTCAAGTAATTGAAATTTTACAACAATATGGAGATCAAAGTTATGACTTGATTAAAAAAATAATAGAGGACATAAATATGGTATTTTAAAAATGCAACGGTTTAAGGACTTTTGATGTTTCTTTAAATTCTCCGCCCTACTTTGAAGAAATACCTAAACATTTTCAACTTAAGTATCAGAACTTTTATTAATATAAAACAAAACTTTCGAAATGTAGCCAAAGATGCGAACGTAAAGTTTGTTCAATTCCAAACAACTTGAACTTCAGAAGACTGAATAACCCGCGTTTTAAGAAGGCACTAATGTCTTTAAAAGTTTTGAAAGAAATGGTTTAAGCACTTCAGATCAGTTTAGATAATTTGTTGCAACTGAGATTTAATTGCCAAAAAATGCGAGATTTAAGAAGTGTTTGAACTGCTCTTTTGCTAATGTCGTGTAATTTTTTTTCTGTTGGAGAGATTTTGTGTCCTTAGAATGTGCTTGTTTTTTACTCTGTTGGTTGTCTTTCCTTGAGATAAAATATATAACTATGATGCAATAAGTATTTAATGGTACATTATATAATCTTATATATGGTGCTCCATTAAGATTTCAAGACTAATTACTTCTTGAATGATTATCAAGACACGTAATCCGTATGAAAATGAAAAAAATGAGAGAGATTTTTCAATTTAAAATTTTAATTGGCTCCTTTTTAACGAAAGTATGAAAAGTGAAATTTTTTTCACACTGCTTCTGCATAGCAAATTCTGTTCAATTCATTATCAGCTAAATGCCAGTTTTAGAGGCTATACAAAAACTATTAGCAGGAAAAAAAGTCTCTTAGAAAAACAAAGATTTTATATTTTGTCATAACTACAACAAAAAAGGGGGCAGCCATTCTTCTTAAATTCATTTTGTTTCTGATGAAATGTATCTTTTGAAAGTTTTCATTCAGAACGTTCATTTTTTTAAATATTGTAATTATCTTATATAAAGTTTATTGTGCATGTATCTTGTGAATAATTTGTCTGTAATTAATCTTTTGTTTCATTGCCTTTTCTGCGAGTCTCATTTAGAAATTTAAATTTCGTACAATTTTGAAAAAAGTAATGAAATTGTAGTAGTGGATTTGAATTATTACTGCATTCGTTACATGTCTAAAAGGCATATGGCATAGCTCCATATACCGCTAAAATCCTGTAAACCTTAGTTCTTCACACTCTTTTAATATTCAAGTAGTAGAGACAAAATCTCATATCTTTCAAGCAAAAGTTAATATTTTTAGTATCCTAAAATTTAAGTACTGTGCATACATGTAATGCAGTATTTAAATACAATAGCTATTAGGTATCCCATTTTTACAGAAAGAAGCCCACAATTTTCTGTGAAATTATTGTCTGTGAACAGGTGCTACTTTCCCATTGAATCCTTAATTATTTTATCTCATTGCTAATATCACTTAAGAACGTTTTCATTGGAGGAATTATACACATTTAATCTACAGAAAAGTGGTATAATGACTACACACAATAGATGTAATGACTGTATATAAAAGTTTATATAAAATGTGTTATTAAGTAAACATGTTAGCTGTTTAGTAACGAATCAAAGACAGTGAACTCGATTAGAACGTCGGTAGCAAACGTCAGTTCACATATGGTGTTAATTATGCTTTTTTAACTTGACTTTAAATAATGGTTGCTTTCGTTTGCTATTAAGTTTGAGTGTAGTAAGCGTTTGATAAACATAAATGACGTTAATTAAAAAAGAGAGCGAATATTTTTTATATCAATAGCTCAGTCATGTCAACATACAACACATAAAAGATAAAACTCTTCTTTCATATTTAGCGTATTTATCATTTAACTCTAGATATGGAATCAAGTTTTGTTACCTATAACTGACAAACTTTCTAGGGGTCAGCAGTGTCTAAAATTTCAGAAAATGATTAAATGCCAGCATTTTCAATTTCAAAATTATTTATCTTAGCTGCAAGTATGATGGTATTACTCTTGAAGGTTTAATAAAACTTGACACAGAATGTTTTCAAATTTCCAATTTTCTGTTTCATCATAACTAATTTTAAAAGCAATTAAAACATTTGTAGAGTCATTAGTTTAATCTGAAGCAGGAGACATTAAAAATGTGGAATGCCCTCGCCGGGACTCGGACCTGGATCTCTCGAGCACGAGCCAAGTGTGCTACCGTTACACCGCTAAGACTTGTTGGAAGGAGGGAGAAAATACTTCTTTTAAAGGACAGCTGGGGAAAACTCAGTCGCCAAATCCTCATGGTGACAAATTATTATCTACCTCCTTTTAGTTCCGGTAGCACTGTTGATTCATTAGGTTATTGTTTTGAAACAGGAGACTTGAAAAATGTGCATTGCTCTCGCCAGGACTCGAATCTGGGCCTCTCAAATACGCACTGTTACCGTTACAGCATGAAGCGTCAATTTGCTGAAAATAATTTGTTAAACAATCTTTATACTGATGTTTGAACTAAAATCTGTACATGATAATTTCGTCAATTAACTAAAATGAGAGGGCTGACATCTAGCGGTCTTCCACGAGCCGTCTTCAAATGTAGAGAAATAATGCATCTTCCTTGATACTTGTGATGTAATGAATAACATGACGTTTAAGACATTCGAAATTTTTTCGTGGATAGACCTCTGTAACCACGGTATATCTCTATTGTTATGGCTACTTGTGATCTGTATATAAATAAGATTAGATGCTCGAAATTATGTAGCCAAGAAGTAAATGGTTATGTAGGTCTTTCATCTAGATCTTGAGCAACTCATTACAACTCAGTACAATTTTTCCAGCTCCGTACCAATTTTAATCGAGACCCCCGCCCGAAAGATGTAGTAAAATTCTTCTATCTGTCTGCCGCTTTTTTAAGTTCCCCTATGCTGCAAATAGAGTATACTTTCAAAAAACCCGTGCTTACACCTAGATTCAAACCCTAGCCCATTGATAAGGCTGCCAGGATCGCTAATCCACAATATCAATAAGGAAAGCTCTGTAACTTTTTAAGGTATTTCTCCCGCCTTCTTCCCATGCCTTCGTGGTGAATTGGTCAGCACGCCCGACGCGTAACCGAGAGGTCCGTGGTTGGATTCCCGGAGAAGGCGCTGCTAATTTTTCATCCCTCCTACTTCCGAAATAACCTAATGTCCCTACAAGTTCACTTAAGTACCGTTTATAAATAAATGTATAAATATAAAAATCTATATGTTAAAAATTTGCTTTGATTATTATCAAATTTTACACAATCTTTCATTTTATGCGATGATAAAAAATATAGCATATCTTTTAGGAACCTTAACTCCAAGCTTCCTAAAAACGTTAAGTTCCCTTATTCTTTTAAGCTAAATAATCTCATACATAAAAGTTCTGGTTTAATAAATCGCCGTGTGAAAAATAAATAGTTTTATGGCCAACTAGGATGAAATATGAATTTCAGGAATGCAATCATATCACACAAAATAGCGCGTTTTATTTTATCAATAGTTTACATAAAGAAGTTACTTGTAGTGTACCTTCTTTGTCTGCGTAGGATAAGAAACATCTTGGATATGGGTTACTGTTCATAATAAACAAGAAAATTTTCTTCATTCATCTTTGTGACAAAGAAGAATTTTCAATTTCCTTTCATTTTAGCACATTGCCATTAGTTGCTTGCTTTCATTTTTAATGTAATTAATAAAATTTTTCGTTTAGTAGATAAATTTTGAATTTTTCTGATAAAACTAAATTACTGTTATATAGTAAAAAGGGTTCAATTTAGTCTTTTTAGTTCTTTGTACAGTATAACACGGTAAGTAGATTCCTAGAAAATGCCGTGTTGCGTGAGACTCACAACCAGTATAAAAAGGAAGTTATGTTCCGAAAACTTATTTAAAAGAAATATTTTTTTAATTTAACGTAAACAACATAATTTTTATTAAATATATATATAAATATGTATGTACAACACAAAATATTATGTATTTTATTTTAACGTAACTTTAGTTTAATAAATTCGGATGCCATTTCCATCAAATCTGCTTCGTTAATTTCTTCTTCCACTAACAAATCTTTAACGTCCTCAATACTCATATCTATAAAGCCTTCGCTTCCGACTGATTTAGCAAGTTCTAATATGCCACCAATTTCATTTTCAAAGACTCAAGCACGTTTTCTATTTCAACTGAAGAGGGCCATATCTGCTTCTAATATGCGTTTAACGTTGGTGCTTTCCGTTCTTTCAGAGACAAAGATATGATGTCGATACAGAGCTTGATTGAAAATGTCCTTCAAGCGTCCATTACATTAATTCATTCTGAATCGATTAAGTCCACTGTAATGCTCTTCTTATGCAATATGATTTAAAGGTACAAATAATACCTTGATCCAATGGTTAGGGTAACGAAGTAGTGTTAGGTGGTAGGAACAGTTTTTTGACGTAGGGATGATTCAAGTCTTGTGGGTGACATGGAACATTATGTAATGGTAATAGCGCCTTGGAGCTCAAATTTTTCTGCATTAAATAACATTCAGCGTTTGGCGCAAAACAATTTAAAAACCAATTCCTAGAAAGTAGATTCCAGTTACCCAAGATCTTGGATTTGCTTTCCAATATACCTGTAAAGTGTTTTTATTTATGCCTTGAAGTGCACGAGAATTTGTAGATCTATAAACTAACAAGGGTTTTGTTATAAAGTTCCTCCGCACATTACTGCACAAAAATAGCTTTGGACAATTGTTTGACACCTTAAATCCGGATGAAGATTTTTTTTTTCTATATAAAGGTTCTACTGATCATTTTTTTCACCAAAGCCCAGTTTAGTCGTCATTGAAAACTTGATCTGTGTATCCTTGTTCTTCCATAGTATTTTGAATTTTTTCAGCATATGCCCTAGCAGCTTCATAATCAGTCGATACAGATCTTACTTGAATTTTATGCTATGAATTGCAGAACGTTTTTTGAAAATTTTCAACCAATCTTTACTTGCCACAAAATCTGGGTTGACAGAGGATTTTCCAAGTTCTTTAATGTATTTGAAAATTTTAGCGCTTTGTGTTAAATGATATTACCATCCAACGGAATTCTTTTTTGACAGCTATCATCAATCGAAATGCTGAGTGTCTTTTATTTCATCTTCTCAATTATTGGCCCCCGGGGGCAAACTGCACGTTCTGGGATGTCAAAGTCCTGCAGCAACTGCACTTCTTGTTTCTTTTTCATTTTTCTTAATAGTCCGGACTGTTTCTCTACTGAAATTAAAACTTTTTCTAAGTGATGATGCCTTTTCGCCTTTCAAAAGACGATCCAAGGTTTGAATATTTGCTTCTAAAGAAATAAATTTCTTCTTAGATGTCGTTTTATTATTTTTATCGAACATGTTTTAGGAATGAAACTTAATGTCTCGAAAAAGTTATTCTTTAACACACCGTGGTTCGACGTAGACCGACCAGCAGCGTAAGACTTTTGTTTTCAGGCCATGGCGATGAGGATTCGGATTTTTGAAGCCGAACGTGCAAGTTGTGCGCTTTAGAGCACTTTTTGAGACCTCATGTTGTTCACGTTCTGCGACAGTAAGATTTCTTCATTGTCGTCTAGTGGTTGTGCTCTCTTGAGACTGGGTATTGTTTCTGTTGTACTATTGTGTTTTGAAGGTCATGGAAGGAAACGATTTAAGGCCAGTTTACACTTCTCCGAGTGATTTCTGAGTTACTTTCGGCGAGTCCTCGTCCGAGCGTCTCGAGCCGGGTAAAACGGACCTGTACTCTCATAGATCGTTTACACCGATCAGAGCGGACTGACACTTCGCCTCCGTTTGTTTGCAAAATGGATACTAACGTGCAGCTTGCTGTGCTTGAAGTTTGCGAAGGAGTTTCTAAGGAATAAATTTCTGTTCTGGGGGGGCAGGGAGAAAAAGAAAAGGAAATCAAACTTGCACACTCTCTAATATTCTATCTTAGAGTATGACTGCCAGATACGATCCAAAAAAGAGAAGGAACTTTCAAAACATATATTTGGAGAGCGAAAAGCAACGTCGATGATTAAATCACGAAAAAAAATTATGTATAATACAAGTTACGCGTAGCATTAAGGAAATATTTTATTATTAACATGAAAAATTAATGAACTAGAGTGAATAAGAAAAATAGTAACTATAAAAGAAGTATAAACGCTGCTTAAATATACGAATTTTTTATAATTAGCATCGTATTCGTATTATTATAATTAATCCATCTAAATGGTTATTGTTGCAAATGTTGGCACAGGTAATATAATTAATAAAAACATTTTGCCAAACCCAAATATAAAGTACCTGATGAACAAAAGAACAGTTTATTTACAAGTGTAATAATTGTATTACTTTTTACTTTTACATATTTTTAGTCCCTTCTGCAAAGTAAAGGAATATTGTATAAAATTTTCGGATATCTTATTTCAATTGAGATATCTTTTTAATCCATACCAATTCATTTAAATGTTTTTTTTACCCCTGTATGTACGGACAGAATAAAGGTCTCTTTCTTCCAAAATGGATTTTTTGTGAGTCTGTATGAACGAATGTACGTATGTATTGTAAAGTCATTAGGATTTATTTGGAAGTAGTCATGAAAAATTAGCAATGCCCTCTTCGGGATTCGAACCATGGACCTCTCGGTTACGAGTCGAGCGTGCTAACCACTACATCACGAAGGCATGCGAAAAAGCCGGGAGAAATACCTTATATACAATTCCTTTTAAAGGGCGACTGAGGAGTACGGGCTTCAGTAGCCAAGTCGTGGTGGTGAAGAATCATTATCCACCGCCATTTTAATTCAGGGGTCACTGTAGAGCCATTAGCATTTTTTTGGAAGCAAGAGTCATGAAAAATTAGCAATGCCCTCGCTGGGATTCGAACCACTGACCTCTCGGTTATGCGTCGAGCGTGCTGACTACTACACCACGAAGGCATGGGAAGAAGGCGGGAGAAATACCTTATACTATGTATATCGTATAGCTCTAAAACGATTAGTTACAGAAATTTAAAATTTTATATACTTCGTAGTCATATACTGCCAATTACAGGTGGCAATGTCAAATTTAAACATAAAAAATTAATTTTCTACAAATAAAGAAATTTAACTTTTAATACAGTATCTCAGTTCCTGTACTTATATTTGGTAAAGTTTTATACTTGTTATGAAATAATAAAAAAAGTAGGAAGTTTTACTTCCGTACAACAAAAATTGACCAAGATATTTAATTTCAAAATTGGCAATTTTTGTGTCATTTTCAACGTGCCTTAATGGATCGGTTCCTTAAGTTAGAATAATTCGAGGAAATAAGTTTAAATGAAGTACAGCAAAAACATAAATATTAAATTATACATGTGTATTATTTAACACGTCGTACAGGTAAGTCGTGTGGGTCCACATCAGATTTTTTATATCATTTATTCATTTTATTACTAAATTACATTACTTTAGTACTAAATTTGTTACAATTACAATACTAAATTTGTTAAATTTTAACTATCTCACGTTTTATGGTATTCATCAGAAAACAGTTATGATATTTTTTATACATTTCCTTAAAATCCGTAGTCTTTTTTGCTACTGATAACAGGACATCAATCCATTGCTTAATAGTTTTTAAGAATTGTTTGGAAACTTTCAAATTTTGGAAGCATCAAAATCAGGTAAGAATACCTAGCTGATTGTTATGATAAATAAAACTCGATACCCTATGCTGTTTTTAAAGATAAATTTTTCCTTTCACAAATACTGTAATACAACAGCTTTCATATTGAAATATTTTGAACAACACAAACCATATCATTCCCTTGCAATTTGTGAAATTCCGAGCATTTTCGAGATAAGTCCAATGGCCACGCCTCATGATCTTCTGACAAACGACCACTCGGACCGGATCTGGCAATGGTTCAGACTTGAAAGATGACCTAACGCATCCTCCCTTAGGTTCCGAAGCTGTAGATACAGATACAGATAGAAGAAACATAAAAGATGTAGTCTGGTTATGGCATTTTCTGGAGAAATTCTTTCCTTCTCGTATTTATGTATTTTTATTCTCTCACAAGCCGACATGTGTGGCTGTGGATGATTTCCTTGTTCTTTGCCATGTAATAGGATTAGAGAACAATATTTGGAAGACGAAGGCAGGTGGATATTTTTTATATCCTGGGTTTTGATCCGATTCGAGTGGATTTCTCATCTTTTTTATTTTTAGTTTTCTTTTGCATTTTTCTTGACTTGGCTGAGTGTAATTTAGCATGATATTATGCTGAAAGATATATATTAAGTTAAATTTCCTTTTTATGAGACAATGCTGATTGTAACAAGATTGTAAACAAAAAGATATATATTATTACAACGAGAAATAAAATTTAGAATATTCTTATTATATTCTATAGAAACGGCTCAAAATGTTTATCTTTTTAATCTGAACTTTGATATTACTGGAAATACTGACTGAGAATAGAAACAACAGAAACACTTCAAGGGTTTAAGCTAAAGTGAATAGAAATGAAGAATAAAAAATATTAAGTAGCAATTATCTAATCATCTAATCATTAGTTATCAGTTATTTATATGTCATTTTAAGGAGATTATGATTAATTTTTATATATCACAGCTATATTTTCTTAATCAAAAGCATAGTAGACATTGCTACAAGGAAGCATATATGCTTTTGATAATAGTAAGTAATAAGATAAATAACTTTAGTAATAAGATAGCTTAAGTAATAAGATAAATGCCCCTAATAAATAAAAAAAGAAGATTGAAACCCTAAAATTTCAGATTATAGTCTAATAGTTCGAAGAAATTTATCATAAAAATTGTAACATGATATGTAAATTAGATGTAGTACATCATATTTTTTTCAAAAATGACTTTTTACGCCATTTAGATAATATTAGGTCTTAGTAGCAGCTATTTATGTTCCTAAAAATTATCAGTCGTATTAAGCATTAAAAGTCCTTTAGATTTGTATACGCCATTAAAACTTTATTAGAAATAAAGTAAAGATTTTTAAAGAAATGCGTCTATTGATTTTAAATTGATCAGTTTTCTAATCAATGATCGACTTATTAAATTATAAATATAATTAAAGATATTATGCTTTGCCGAAAGGTATTGATCTGATAATCCACTCTAAAGAAAATAAATTAAAATTGCATGCTTTTCCAACGCTAACATTTTCCAAAGGCTGCGTTTAGAGTTTTGTGTTCTTTTGACACGCATATTTCCGAAGCACTATCATATCTAAGAATTTAATTTCGCTAGAACGAGATAGTAACTAAAAATAATATAATGAACAAAAAGTCGGATGCACTAATTCGGTAGCAATTCTTATTGTTACCTACGTTTTTTGTGATCATCTTGCAAACCTCATAAAACTTCCATCAGTTTACCATTGCTTGAAACGCAGTTGTTTCGGTCTCGCATGTAGAATATTTTACTCATCTAGCTAGAGCTTTTGAATCCTTTCATTGCATATTTTAGAGCCCATAGATGGCAAGGTTGGAAAGCGGCCCGTCAGTGTAAGATCTAGAAATCGTGAAGCCCAAATGCATATTGACGCAACTCTGCTGAAAGCGTAACTGGAGGCACTGACATATAATGCATAAGAATTAAGAACCAGTTGTAACCAGTTGGTTTTTGTACTGATATTCTCCATCTTCTGTAATCGTGCGTTCCGCAGTATAGATCTCTAGCCCCGTCCCCAAACTTAAGAACACCGTGGTTCCCAGACTCATAAATAGAACAATATGGGATCAATCATGTAAAAGTGCTGTAGTGGAATTTGGTCTACTGATGTAAGAATATACGTATGTATTCATTTTGAAACCGCCTATAACGTACCAAATAACCCAGATTTCCTCAGATTTGGAGATATCATGCCACGTTACAGGATGGGGTACGTTTTTTCATGCTAGGCAAGTTTCATGTGTTTGAGCAGAACATTAGCTATTAGCTTAGCTTCCTAGTTAATAGCTACCATTTTATTTCCGTTTCTGCGAATGAATAGTTTCGTGAGGCACTGTGTGTCTCCGAGAAACTTTTCATCACGTATACTACCTTCCTTTAAAGATTCTGCAATCTTATATTGAACCTGGTGGAAATAATCTTCCTAAATGTTGTCTGATATAATACAGCATACATTAGTTCACTTAAACGTCCAAAACTACAGCCTTAAATAAATAAAATTATTGCATTCCTTCCGAAATTCGGAAAACTGAAAACTTCTTAATTAAATTGCAACCAAAGGTTTACAGTAATTATTTGTTTTTGTCTCTGTTAGTAGTCTATCCTTCTTTGTATCACATAAATTTGCCAATTTTTAGTGACACTATATTCTTTTTAACTTAAGCAGTCGTTATTGAGATCTCAAAAGTCTATACAACTGTTAGGGAAATTTGTGGGAAATTCCTGTCTGGAAGAAAATATGCATTTGAGACAATCAAGAAACCATGAATTTATTAGCTATTTCTTCATATTATGGGATTTTCAATCATTTTGATAGCAGCTCTGCTAACTGCTACTATGCTAAAGAACATCTGCCGACTTTCTGGATTGAAACAACTAAATGTGTTCGAGTTAATATCTAAAAACATCGATTTAGTTCTAAAATCAAATATATTTTCCCACAATCAATAGTAAATAGTCTTATGATTACAAATGGTAACATTCTTTCACCGCAAGATTTTCGAACTGACTGAATGTTTATTTTGGGGGAACCATTCAATAACTTCCAGTATTTATTCATGACTGCCATTATCCATTATCTTTATCCAGAAATTTTATACATTTTCATGACCTACGTATTTTCAGTGATCAAAATTATTTTTCTCAGCTTATTCTAAAAATATCCATCAACTAAGCTGAAGTTTCGTGCAATATATACAACGCATGAAATTCCAGCGTACTTCACACCTAACTATGAGAGTTACTCAGTTCTTTCGTATTAGCAATTCATTTACAGGCACATGTAAATATTTAGATTAATCTTCAAGTAGTTGTTATCAATTTTATTATTTTAAAACTTCTTGCTGGGACAAGACACGAATTTTTTGCCGCTTTACGTGCATAAAATCTTCTACTGTCAATCTAAGAAGCGAAGAATCTATACAAATGAATGAAGTGGCTTCGCGCCATACATTATGGATACTGTAATTAAGCATTTGAATGCACTCGTTCTTGTCACCTGATTTTCATCTCGAAAAGATTGGTACGCGGGGGCGGTCGAGCAGAAAAGTGTATTGTACCATCAAACGCCTTGACATTAGAAATTTTTGACATTAGAAACTAATTTTTATACCGAACCTCATTACTCAACTGACTGATGCCTCTCACTTAATCATCGGCAGGGCGGGCTAACTGTTGCCATTCCAAGAACTATAAAAGTTTTAATTTACTTTCAGTTTATAATAATACCCTGATAAATCACATTGGATTATTTTAAAACATAATAATAGATATATGATAATATACAGTTAGTTTACAAAGTTTTTCGATTAACTTAATTTAACAAATTTCCATAAAGTTTCCCCCAGAAATAAATTGCAGCATTTTGACATCTTACTTTCGTTCTCTAAGCATCGTCTTCTTACGGATAAAATTTTCTATGCTGTTAATTTTCGACTTTGATGCAGTGAATATTTGCTGTCATGGATTCAGAAGTTGAACAAAGAATGGGAATAAAATTTCGCTATGCGGCAAGAAAAACACCAAAATATTTCAAATAAACTGTGACCAAAGATGAAGTTTAATGCTTTTTTTAAGGATCCTAATTGGAACTATATTCATCTGCTTGACTTTGAGACAATTTACTTAGAATACAAAAGTTTCAGCTTCAGAAACCTCTTCCCATGTTTTTGACTTGAAAGGGGCATTTCACGAATAATTTGTTCAGACTGGCAATGAACTGCCTATTTTATGAAACATAGTGTACTGACTACTGAAACAAATTCAGCTATTTAACCTGAAAAAGTTCAATCGAATAATTGGTAGGGATTCATATTTAATTTAAATAACCAGTTAAATTTAATTTAAAAATCTTTCCTATAAGCCTTCTTTGCCCTAATTGTTAGTGCCAGAATATTTAAATTTGGTAGCGGGCGTAAGGAATGCAAATTCTACCAGTGGGAGAAAAAGTTTAAATATCGAGTTCTAGAAGGGAAAGTTAGAGAGTCTGGGAAAACTCTGTGCGTAGTCGTAACGCAAGCTTCGGCTTAGCATTTATTGCTGGTTAGACGTGGCTTAACAGCTATTATCTTGCTGCCACTAAACTCATCTACGCACTGTAGGATACAGGGTTGTCTGAGACCTGTAGTTTAATTCTACTACTTGTTACTATCTTCCATTTTTGAGTTTGATTCTACTGTTTCACTTACCACCCCAGCAGAGGCGTAGTATGTTAGCGTCGAGCTGATGCATTGTAAATAATTTAAAGAATATAATAAAGCGTAGTTTTAACCCTTCTTCTGGGCAGTCATTATTCTTCAGATTCCACACAAAAGATAGACAGTAGAACTCTCCATCTGGTGCCCGAACATTCTACTCGGATCCAATGGCAAATATTCAGGACGGACAACCATCCTTACAAGATACAGAAGTCGTAGACATGACGGTGACAAGCCCATTGGATGTATTTGGCTTTTTAATACGGAAGATGAGAGCAGCTATCAAGCCAGCAGTGGTGTTCGACGGTAAAAACTCCGTCACTTCATTCCTTGAATCGCTTGAGACGCACTTTCAGGTGTATCTGGTACCTGAAAGACAAAAAGTATCTATCGCATCCAATGCCCTCCGAGGACAGGCGGAGTCTTGGTGGAAAGGGATTGAAAAATTCTTACTTGTTGAAGTCGGAAGCCTCACCTACAATTTTGAGAATTTCA
>KK116539.1:42208-72263 GCA_000611955.2 Stegodyphus mimosarum | reverse complement strand
CCTAAAGGCCCTCCCGATTATAAAAGATAGTGCCAAAGTTGAGGCCGGACTCTACAGCTTTTGTCAGCGGGAAGTTGAACAGCTTACCGAGTTTATCCCGCGTAAAGTCAAACTAGTGAATATGCTTTATGGAAGGAAGGCCGATAACGAAGTAATTGAAATTATATTACCAAGATTATTACCCGCAGTACAAGATTTTGTGGAGTTGAGAAACTCACGAACGCTGAAAGACCTATTCGAATTAGCCGTCAAGTTTCAGAATCGGCGGATAGCGGAAAATTCGAGATTTCCTACCCAGAGTTATTGTCAGCAGTTCTCCCGACAGCCGGCCACAGAAAGAAACAAATGCAATGGAGGAAAACGCTTTCTACCCACGCCGTCAGCAAGTAAGAATGAAAACGGTAAAGCCAAAGACCGCCAGCGCACCTAGCAAACAGCAGGAAGAAAAACGAATTTAAACGAATAGAGGAGCCTGAGAAATTGAGGGTTCAGACCCCCTGTGCATCGCAAAATCCCTCTAAGTTGTATATAAATACCGTGGTAGTCATAAATTCCCAACTACCGGTAATCCAGGTTCTTTTAAACGACGTACCCGTAGAAGCACTCGCGGACATCGGCGCGGAAGGAAATATTTTAAGCCATAAATTCTACCATAGAAATTTTCGGAGAATAAGATTGTTTAAAAATTGTACCACAGAAATAGTTGCCGCACAAGGAAGCGTTTGCGAATGTGAGGGAAAGCTATGGCTGAACGTTCAGATAAAAAACGAAGTTTTGAAAGTGTTATTTTTTGTTGTTCAAAATTTTCAAAACCATGTCATTTTAGGTACACAGTTCCTCAGGTCGGCGAACGCCACAATAAACTTCGCGGAAAATTCCATTTTCTTGGATATGGTGCCAAAAGTAGTGGAAGAAGTAAAATGTTCCAGACATCGATTTACAAAATCTAAAACAAGATGAAAAAGCCAAGCTGAAGCAACTCGTAAGTAGATTTAATACGTTATTTTCTGAGAAGCCAGGGAATATACAAATTGTCATATATTCGATAGAACTAAAATCAAGCGAATCTTATAAAGCAAAACCTTATCGGTATGATAAGGAAAAAGAACCGATAATAGAACTCCACATAAAACAAATGTTAAGGGATAAAATAATTTTTCCCATCAATAATGAATATACTAGCCCAGTTGTGTTATGCAGAAAGAGAACTAACTTGCCCCCTTCGGATCCAAGAGCTTATCGTTTTGCGATCGGTTACCGAAAACTTAATAGCATGACTAAATTCCCTATTTACCCTTTACCGGTAATAGAAGAAGTAATACGGAAAATTAGATCTACAAAATTTATGACCACTCTTGGTCTTGCTTCAGGCTACTTTTAAATAGCCATGAAATCAGAAGACGTGAATAAAACGGCGTTTATTACAAAATCGGGCACTTATGCATTTTTACGCATGTCGCTTGGGCTTTGCGGGACCCCGTCAACTTTTCAACTGGTTATGGACACTATTCTGCGTCCCGTCTTGGGAAAATCCACTTTTACTTATCTCGATGACATCATCATAATTATTGAACAACACGTGGACACTATTGAACAACACGTGGAAGATATCCACGAAGTTTTTTCATCATTAAACGAAGTAAGTTTAACTATTAATACCCCCAAATGTAAATTCGCAACTAATGAATTGCAATATTTAGGGTTCAGCTAAGGGTATCGAGACTGAGGATTCTAAAATAATAACAATAAAAAATTATCCTCCTCTAAATGCGGCGAAGAAACTTTCATCTTTTATTGGCATGTGCTCATATTATAATTCCTTTACTAAAATTTTCCCGATATTTTTGAACCTCTGTTAGTTTTAAAACGAAAGAAATATAAGTTTGCATGGACAATCTAAGTTTGCATGCTGAGGCAAACACCGCTTTTGAAAAAATGAAAAGAGCTGTAATTAATGCCCCAGTGTTAAAATTCTCGGAAGGTGACAAGAACTTGAAGATCGCGGCTGATGCTTCAGATTATGCCGTGGGTGCAGTTTTAATTCAAAAAGGGCACTCCTTGGCATTTTTTTAGCAAAACCTTAGAGCAGACTCAAAGGAACTACACACGCCAGAAAGGGAAATGTTAGCAGTGTTACTGGCAGTTCAGAAGTTTAGGGTCTACTTCGGAAAAGCCCCACTTACAATCTACTCTGATCATGCGGCCGTAGGCAGATTATATCCTGGAAATAATTTAACTCCTAGATTAATTAGATGGGCCTTAAAGTTACAAGAATACAACTTAATAATCAAGCACACTCTCGACAAGAAAAATACAGTGGCCGACGCCTTGTCATGAATTAAACTGGATGAAAATGGGAATCAAATAAAGTGCTATGTTAATTTCTAAAGTTTTAAGCTGAATTGCCGAAAGATCCAGAATTCGGTGATATTTATGCTTATTTAAAGTTCCAGATAATTTTGAACGCGTAGATCTTGCTGAAATTAGAAATAGGGTCCGAAATTACGAGATCATAGATAATCTGTTGTTCTATACTAAATCAACACATGAAAACCACGAACTGAAACCAGCCATCCCCGCGACACTACGGTTGAGTATGTTGCAGGAACTTCATGATAGTTCCACAGCGGGTCATTTAGGGGTAAGGAAAACAGTGCGTAGAGTACGCGAGGCGGTGTATTTTGCGCAAGTACAGTAGACAGTAACAGCGTATGTTAGGACCTGTAAGTTATGTCAGTTAATTAACGACGTTAATTATAGCCCAGACGGGTATCTAAATAGTATTCGCGCGACATTTCCTAACAAGATCCTTCGAATAGACTTTCTTGGCCCTTTTTTCCAAAGGGAGTTGAATAGAAACCGATATCTTTTGGTGATTGCAGACCATTTTTCTAAGTGCGTAGAAATAATTCCGTTAAAGCGAGCATCAGCTAAAATAGTTGCAGATGATTTCTTACATAAGTATATTTTAAAATATTGTGCACCGTTAAAAGTAATAAGCGATAGTGGAAGACAATTTGTTAGTCAAATTTTTGAGAACCTGTGTAAAGGGCTTGACATACGACATATGAAAATGGTTCCGTACAGACCAGAAGCAAACATGACGGGAAGAGTTAATAAAAACATTGTTAAAATAATTAGAAGTTACGTTAAAAATTATCATAAACGCTAGGATGGCTGTGTTGATGAACTAGCATATGCTTTAAAAACTCCCAAGCATGATACAACGGGTGAAACGCCAGCTGAATTATTTCTGGGTATGAAGATGTTGACTCCTTTAGACGAACTTTTTTTCGTTCAAGAGCGAGAACCAGAATTTAAACAGGCAAATATTCAAAAGCTGATTGATGAAGCTTTAAAAAATTCAGATGTACCAAGAGATCGGCAAAAACTTCTATGACAAAAAACGTCGTGAATCTGATTTTAAAGTGGGGGGATAAGGTGTTGAAAAGAAAATTCACTTTGTCTGGTGCACCAGAAAATGACGTATCAAAATTCGCCCATAAATTTGAAAGGCCGTATGTAATACAGCAAATCGTTTGGGCTGTGATTCACTTAAAATCAGATTCGGGAGAAAGAATAAAGTCTAGTCCTGATCAATTGAAGAGATATTATGAACGTACAGACTTCGAAGTGTTAAATAATTTCTTGCAGGCTTCCGAATCAGAAGAGGCGGCTTCCCCAGGGTCAACTTTGACCCCACCACAACTTTCCCCACTCGCGAAGAAACAAAGAACTAACCAAACTACAAGGTCTCCGATAAGCAAAAGAATTCCTGAGAAAAGAATCTCTCAGCATGTGGAAGATCCAGCGAAAAAAAATTCAAGGGTGAAAGAAAGGTTCAGACTAGAAACAAGGATCGCCGTCCTATGACACAGTCTCGCAATAGACAACCCCAGGATACATCAAGGAGGCGACGTACAGAAAGGATAGTACAACCAAGACCACCGGTCGATAAAATGAAGAAGAGACCTGCAGAAGTTGAAGGCACAGGGCAAAGATCGAAACAACCTACACTGGTGTGCAAAAATTAAGGACGAAGTCAAAAAATTAGCATATCAGCTGAACGAAGAGGCAGAGCGGACAGAAAGACCAATCAGGAGATTAAGTAAGGTGATGTACGGTAGCACATGCGCAGATATGCAGGTAGACGTAATGGGGGAGTGTCTGAGTAGTATAAAGCATGTTGTCGGTGTAACATCAGTATTTCTGGCAAAGAGTTTGCACGCCGTATAGCAGTTAAAATCGCACCGAGTTGCTGCCTCAGCGAGAAATGGCGAATAATCAATCTGTTAGGCGAAATATGGATGCTTTTACCCGAGGTCGAATCATTGGGAAGTTAGAGGAAGGCCGCAGTGTGACAAGTTGGCTACACAGTTCGGAATTGCTCACAGCATCGTTTCACGACTTTGGAGACAATTTCAAACTACAGGAACAGCTATCCGGGGGTTCAGTAGTGGTCGAGGAACCACACCCGCAGATGACCGCTATATTGCCTTACAGGCCAGAAGAAACAGGCGGCAGACAGCGGGAAAAATCGCTAGACGCACGACACAGGCAACTAGACGACCGATACCGTGGCCAGAAGCCTGCACGGTGGTGGTCTGTTTGCACGAAGCCCTGTACGGTGTGTACCTCTAATGCCTACCCATCGGAGAAGGCGTTTTCTGTGGTGCCGAGAGCACCGGAATTGGAGAGGCAACGAATGGGGACGAGTACTCTTTACAGATGAGAGCAGATTTAGTCTGAGTTGCGATTCTAGACACATACACATCTGGACAGAGCGGGGAACACGCAGTAACCCCTTCAACATCATCAAAAAGGACTGTTTTGGAGGTCGCGGAGTTCTCGTTCGAGCAGACATTATGCTTGGTAGCCGGACCGACCTTCATATCTCCCAAGGAGGTTCGTCACGTGGGACTGCTATTGTAACGAGGTTCTTCTTCCTTACATGCGTCTTTTCACAAGGGCTATGGGTCCTTAGTTCCTCTTCATGGACGACAACGCTCCACCTCATCGCACAGTTACTGTCGACGAGCTGTTGGAGAGTGAAGATATTGAACACATGGATTGGTCGGCAAGGTCTCTGGATCTAAATCCCGTTAAGCATGTACCGAACTTACTAGGGAGACCCGTGGCAGCACGTAAGTTACCGCCAGTAACGATTCCGAAACTGCAATTGGTGCGACAAGAGGAACGAGCAGCAGTGTCTCAACAGGTCATTAACAACCACATATCCAGCATGCAAAAATGATGTGAAACATGCCTAGCAGTCAGGGTAGATCATATCCCCTATTAAAGACCGGATGTTTCTTGCTGGACACCCATCACAAGCATGTTTCGGCCTTCAGTCGCATTGAGCTCCATGCTACTTTTTCAATAAAGCTTCTTTTTATCCCTCTGATTTCTCTTTTAGTAAGTATTGCTTACATTACTCATGTCCATACGTATTGGGGATCTTACGGTATTAAATGTGTTGATTTGGAAAGCTTTTGTACAAAGTTATATTGAAAAAACCGTCTCGTCCTTAATTTTTGCACACCAGTGTAGAGTTTACAGGCAAGATTCCTCGAAGACCGATGAGCAAAGAACCAGCTTTCTGGCAAGTAATAGGAAAAATCACAATGCGCCGCCAGTAGATCCTAAAAGGCGACTCATCAGGAGTCAAAAGAGGAAAAGTGAGTTCCCACCAGTGGACAGGAAGCAAAGACGGAGAATCTGAAATGTGAGTCACCTAACTTGGTGACTAATGGTAACTGCAATAAAAGAATGGCTGAATACCAAGCGTCGAAAGAGAGAGATAAATGAATATTTCTGTAATTCTTTTCTGTTAATGTAAAGTTGCACGAAAATGTTTCAAATAGGAAGTTACATTGTAAAAGCTATTCCTCGATTGAGGGCTAATGTTATTTTAGCTTTATTTGTCGAAAGCACACAGTACAGTGTATTGAAAAAATGTTATGCTAATTTAAAGAACTAGTAGTTTGGTTTTGGTTGTCGAAAAACTATTCATGTTAACGCGCCAAAAGATCTAGCCTGATACAAGCAGCTTCGTATTAGTACTTGTTAAGGAAAATTTATTTTATGTTCGCACTTTTGGAGAGAAAAGGATGCATTCAAGTAAAATTTTCATTTTATTCTCTATTGTCTTCAAAGCATTTTTTTGTAAAATGTTGAAATATCTGTTGTATTAAAATAAATGATACTTTTAATGAAGGTTTAAAGCTCAAAAGAGCGTATGTAACGAGTATTTAGTGCTAAAACATCAAAATATAAAGTTAATGCATTTAAAGTTTAATGTATTCAATTGACTTCGCTCAAAAGAAATTTTCGTTAAATCAAATCATGCTATTTTGAGCAAAAGCTTGCATGCGTTTAATCTGAATGTAGAAAATATTTGGTATGCATGTGTTTTGTAGGGCTCTTCACAGACGCTCTAGTTAATTTTCATGTTTATTAGCTCATGGAGAATCTAGAAATGAATTTAGGGTGTGTTTAAGAAGGTTGTTATGTTCTAACAAGTCCATCTGCGTTTAGGTGGAGTGTTTGTCCATTGTAACACATTACACTTGCGTTTTCACCACACATTGTGGAAAGCGAAAAGGGAATTGAAGTTTAAAATTTAAGCATGAATGTGAATTGAGTAATTGTTTCATGAAAAACCGTAATGTTAGGAAAAGCTGAGAAAGCTACGATAAATGCAAAAAGGTTAGAAACTTAATAAAAGATTGTATTATGAATTTAAAGTGTTATTTAGAAATATGTATTCGATAGCTTTCTGTTATAATTTAAAATTTTAGTATTTGAATGTAAGCGCGGCTCAGGTCTTGTTAGTTGTAACAGGTGTTTAAGAACCTTTATCCAAGACTGTTAAATTCTGGCATGGACAAATGTAGAGATTTATATTTATTTTAAATAGCCAGTTAAATTTCATTCGAATCTTTCCTATAAGCTTTCATTCCCCTAACTGTCAGTGCCAAAATATTTAAATTTGGTAGCGCGCGTAAGGAATGAAAATTCTACCAGTAGGTAAAAATAGGTTTAAATATCGAGTTCCAGAAGGGAAAGTTAGGGAGTCTGGGAAAACTCTATGCGTATTGGTAACGCAAGCTTCGTCTTAGCATTTATTGCTGGTTCGATGTGGCTTATCAGCTACTATCTTGCTGCCCCTAAAGTCATCTGCAGGATACAGGATTGACTGAGCCCTGTAGTTTAATTCTACTACTTGTTAATATCTTCAATTTTTGAGTTTGAGTCTACTGTTTCAGTTACCGCCCAAGCAGAGGCGTAGTATGTTAGCGTCAAGTTGACACATTGTAAGTAAGTTAAAGAGTGTAATAAAGGGTAGTTTTAAATCGTCTTCTATGTAGTCACTATTCTCCATATTCCACACAAAAGATAGGCAGTAGAACTCTACAAATTAATTTCTGCTGCTTGATAATGCACCTTCACACAAATTCCATTCTTGTGTAACAATCTCTAGAAAACTGAAAAACAAGTGTCAAAATCCTGGCCCATTCTCTTATTCACCATATTTGAGCCATACTTTTTCTTTCCCAAACTGATGTCTCACTTAAGGTCATGAATTTAATAAACCTGAAGTGACTCAGAAAATCGGAATCAGTCATTTGCGAAATTTTCAAGCTTTGCATGTACACATTTACAAGATTATATGTTCAAAGTTAGAATGTAAGAGAGGTTTTGTTTCAGTTTTCGAATTTCAAGAAACATAATTTTAAAACTTTGTAGATGTTCTACTAACTTTTATAGAGGTTTACAATATTTTGAAAACGGTAACCCCGGACCATATACGTTAATTTGGAGGGGGTGTATATAACTCCGCTAGAATGGAGTAAAAATGTATTTTGTATGGCTACATATAAAGAATATGCTTAATACATGTGTCAGTACTGTATTCTATAACAAAACTTTGAACTGTCAATTAAAGAATTAGGTAAAAAACCTATTGATTTAATGATTTGGTTCCTTGTCTCTCCCCCATCAAATTTTTGCGGACTCGTATGTCCAGAACACATTATGAAAAATTAATTTCAATCATTAGAAAGCCCAGTACCTCTGTAGCAGATAGCACGCTTTTGCAGCATGTCTACTGTGAATGTGATTTGGATGGCTGGAGTTTGTTAATATTTTTCATAACTAACATTTTTCTTAGAGAAATTTATTAACTAGACTTACAGACCATCTCATTTAAAATTTCTGGATATTTTTAAATTTTGGACAAAACCTCGGATACAGTTATAAATCCAGATTGTCCAAGGTAATTTTAGATATCTAGTAACTCTCTACATTTAATATTGTAAACTATAGGTGTTTTTATTATTTTTCAATATATTTACATATATATCCTCAAAAGAAATTCTGATTTAGTGAATTAGAGAAGTTCTTTAAATACTAGATGAGTATCTGAATACGATGATCAAATTGCTAAGTTTTGCTTGTTATTTATTTATATTATTATTTTCTTCTGTTTTCTAAAAAATAGGGATACACTTTCTTAAGCAAGAAATGCGATCAATATTCCTATAGTACCAATGCAAACGCATTCTCAGTTGAAAATCCATTAATTAAACATAAAAATAACTAAGATACAATTTCATAATTTTGATGAAATTATAAGCACAGTTCCTCAACCGATTTCTAGTAAGTTGTCAGTGTCTAAGAGATTTTAACTCTATACAGATATTAACTCCATTTAGAAGAAAAAATGCAGAAAGATCATCTTTCTGCATCTTTTCTAAAGTAAGTACGTTGTGTACTTTAAATTCCATGCTAAGTAAAGAACGGAAAAGTGAAATGTTACTAGACTTCTTTTATTTAGATAGAGAACGAAAAGGCAAAGGAAAAAAAGCTCTAAATCTCAGCGCCACGGTATTTTCCTCCCCTTAAATACATCCATTGCCTGAATTAGATGGATTTAATAAAAGAAAATCCAGGAAATAAATTTTAAGATGGCATGGGAAGGGCTGACGATGGCAAGCCTCTGATGGATCGCAATCTTTTCCATCACGAAAGAGATGAAGGGTAGGGGGAGCTGAAGTAGGAATTGCTTTCCAAATTCATCATCCTCAGGTTCAAGGGAAAAAAAGTATTATTTTATTCGAGTATAACTTGATAGCTTGAGGCTGGAACTTATTTACATAAACGAAATATCCGATGCCCTCACTTGATATACATATATATTTTAATAAGAATTTCAATTCAAAATTAAAATATCAGATAATATAAAACTAAAAAATTATTTCATTATATGTATTTCTATCACTAATTCGGAATAATCTTGTATTCTCATATAATCTTATTCCTATATACATGTAACAGAAACCTATTGTCATCCGGAATATTTGTTCGTGTAAGACATGATTATTCTCTGCCTTTTATACTACCACTTTTCAATGAATCAGAGATTATATATATTGATTTAGAAATTCATGTACATTTTTAATGTAACACATTTTACTGTTACTGGCGCTTCTAATCCTGAACTTGCATATATGCACTGTTAATGATATTGTTAATGACATTGTGCCTAAAAGTTTGAAAGTGTGAATAGCTGAGGGTAATGGACAAGCCGTTGCACGCATTTATCAAGAACGTTTCCCCGACAGACATCAACCACACCACAGCTTGTTCGCACGTCTGCATCAAAATTTGTGCGATTACGGGTCATTAAAAAGTAGCAGGACAAGTGAGGGCAGACCATGATTGAGTTGCTCGGTCGTTAGGGAAGAAAGTGTGTTGAATACGGTGGAGAGTGATCTAAGGATCAGCATATGTGCCACTGCCTCCCAATTAAGAATGTCTCGTACCAGTGTCCAGCGTGTCTTAAGCGTCGAGTCCTTCTACGCTTTTCGTCTCCAAAGGGTTCTCCAACTGCTCCCCAATGACCATCCTAAACGTGTGCGTCTTGCATAGTGGTTCCTGCAAGAAAGTGCTCATGATGCTAATTTCCCAGCATTTGTGTTGTTAACGGATAAGACCATATTTAATAGATAAGGCATATTAAATCCCCACAATTAGCATTTGTTGGCCCCCCCAAAAAAGAAAACCTGTTGTATGCGGCACCACGCGGTATCAAAGCTAATGTGTGGGCGGGTTTAGTCGGCGATAGCTTAGAAGGGCAGTACCTTTTACCATCCAGGTTGAATGCCGCGAATTATCTGATCTTTCTGGAGCAGGCTCTTCCCGTCTTGCTTGACAATGTTCCACCAAATGTGAGGTGCAACATGTGGTTCTAACACGACGGGGCTCCTGTTCATTTTGGACTGGATGTTCGTAGCCATTTGAACAGACCATTCCCGCGTTGATGGATGGGGCGTGGTGGACCAGTTCCCTGGCCCCCATGATCACCGGATTTATCGAGACTTGATTTCTTTTTGTAGCAAGCCATCAAAAGTATCGTGTATCACGATCCTATTGTGACTGAAATGGTTCTCGTGGCAAGACTCGCCTGCGCAGTAGCTACAATCAAAGAAACGTTCAGTGTGTTTGAACATGTCCGACAATCAATGGTCCGTCGGTGTCAGGCGTGTTTGGCGTCTCATGGTGCAAATTTCGAGCATCTGTTGTAGCATTCAAGCTGTCATACACCAATTGTATTCATGTCCAATCAATATTTCAAATTAATCACTCTCTTGTTTCCTTTCCCATCTTCTACCTCTGCTACTAGTTACTCCTGCCATTTCCGGGCATGGGTTGCTATGCAATTCTTATGAGGTGTCCTACCTCACCCAGAACTTTGGTGCCACATTTACGAGACACTCTGTATATATATATACGTATAAGATTAAAAAATATGCAGATCAAAATTGTAATTTAAATTAGCATTCCGAGTGATCTTTTGAGCAATTTTGGATAAAAAGTGAATTAAACAAAATGAAAAATCACAATATTTACACTCCAAGCTAAAACAAATTATGATTACCCCATGAGAAAAGTTCTCGCACAAATAAATACATAAATTTTTAAAAATAAAAATTACCATTAAAAATGTAGAATGCAGTGGTAAAGAAAATCTACTTTAACAACACGAAAACTTGCATTGAAAATACAATTGTCAATTTAACCGTAGATTTGAACTCTAAATATTTCTCATTCCCCCTTAATTCCTCATTTTTGAGCATTTCTTTTCTGTAGTCTAAAAACAGTATTAACTTTTCTGGACTGCGTCTTTTCTAGATAAGTTCACTTCATATAACTTGCACAAACTTGATGACGCAGGTAATTTGGAACTTGAGCTCAAAATTTCGGGAACCGAAATTTTCTCTTTAAGAGCTTCAATATTGGATTAGTGAGCACTTTTGCTTCTAACTCTCTTGCCGTTAAGACACCAACATGCTGCTTTCCTTCCTATCTCAACAATGTCAAAAATAGTTAATGTTCTTAAATACGCATGATTAGAGTGCTAAGTGAATTGTCGCCGCAAATGTCAATTGAAATAAAGATGAATACGTAACCTGCCTCGGCTACCAAGTTTCCATTTCAATATGGATCAAATTTCAATATTCTACGCCATCATCATTTCTACAACATTATAATGCTAAGTTTGCTTTGTTACATATATAAATATGTATAACTATTTAGAGTTACATATTTTTGATTTCAAAATTTTTTTTTCAATGGCGGGCCCTCCACCGACTTCGACTTGGCCACTACTAAGGTCAGACATGTTGGTCACTTTATTATGGAGGTACCTAATAGGTGGACCACCTTTAGGTACCTCCATACCGGACACTTACAACCATACCTTCTTCGGGATTCGAACCCGAGCCCGTTGGTATCGCAGTCAGCTTCCCTAACAACTATACCGTCAGGGCGGCTTATTTCAAAATATTAAATTTGTATTTTCTCCCTCCTTACTGCATGCTATCGTGATGTAACGGTTAGCACACTCGGCCCGTATTCGAGAGGTCCAGGTCCGAGTCCCGATGAGGGCATTCCTCATTTCTCATGTACTCCTGCTTCAAATATATCTAATGCCTATACAGTGGCGCCCGAACTAAAAGGTGGTGGATGATAATTCTTCACCACCAGGATTTGGTGATTGGGGTCTTTTAATTCCCAATCGCCCTTAAACCATTTTCCTTCCTCCTTTCTGCATGCTTTCGTGGTGTAACGGTTTGCATACTCGGCGCGTATTCAGAGGTCCAGGCTCGAGTCCTGGAGAGGGCATTGCTTCATGTCTCCTCCTTTAGAAATCCTAATGTCTCTACAAACTTTATGATAAAAGAAGAGATTTCAATTTTAAAACTATTAAATTATTTCACTTGGAATCTGATATTTCGAAAAAAAATTATTAATAACGCTATTCTTAATTAAATACGTAGAATTAAAAAAACTGCAGTAAAATTAACTGTCTTTAAGAAGAGAACATGTTTTTAATTAATTCTTTATTAGATAATAAAGATATTACATCGAGCTGTCTCTAAAAAGCATGTCTTAACATCCAAATTTAAACTCTGATTTTATGTTAAAAATGACTGAAATATTAAAATATAAAGAAGGTAGGAGAATAATGCAGGTTTGTAAATGAAATTACAGTGCTATTAATATGTAAATAACTCTTTGGTACGGCTTCGGCAATTTAATTCTCTCTCTTTCCTGTTAATAAGCAAAAACTAATTATTTCCAAAGTCCCAACAAGAGCTACGTATGGATGAAGACTTTAAACTTGTCACCCTAATTTTCGGTTACTTTTTCACAATTTATTTAATGAATTAAATATTGCGCTTGAAATCATGTTTCAAGTTTACTGTCTTTGTGTTCTTCTCACTGTCTCATTACTCACGTTTTGTCAAACCTAAGCTTCGCTTTTAATAGCACAAATTGGGATTCTTCATCTTTCTAAAACCATCCGTATTCATGCCTGTTTTATTCTTTGTGACGACAAACGTTTATCCTACGTCCTTTTTAGGCCACTTTGGCGAGATTTTTATGCAAATTACATTGCCAGGTTGGACCATTACGACGTTTTGATGACTTTCATAGAAAATGGCAACCCTGCAACTTTGTTACCACACGTTCACATCAAGAGATGAAGAACAGCACCATTTTCATTTTTATAGCATGTTGTTTGTTGGTTTCTTATATAATTTCTGGCAAGTTTCTTATTTCCCTGTCTTAAACTCCAGGGAACTTTCAAGTTCTTTTTTCCGCTTAAGCAGTTTGAAATGAATTTAAATAAGTTTAATATTTTTCTACAGAAATTTTTTACAATAATGTTTTATATACCATTGGACATGGCAAATTGGTTACGCATAAAATATTTAGAAAGTCTACGGTTAAACTGACCACTGTATTTTCAATGTAGTTTGTCGTGTTGTTAAACTAGATTTTCTTAACCACTGAATTTTATATTTTTAATGGTAATTTTTATTTTTAAAAATTTATGTATTTATTTGTGCGAGAACGTTCCTCGTCGCGGGCGGCAGTCGTAAATTTTTTGAGCTCGGAGTGTAAATATTGTAATTTTTCGCTTCGTTTATTTCATTTTTATCTTTAATTGGTGAAGCGGTCACTCGGAACAAAACGTAATTGAATTCTTATTCAGATTTTAAAGTTCTAGATTATTACCCCTTGAGAAATCAGTTTGAAGCATGAAAATATGAATAATCTAAAATGTATTAAAAATTTTAATATAATTGATAAGTTCATTTAAAGCAAATAAATTTAAAAAAAAATAGTATTGTGTCATCTTAGCTTTTGTTTCATGCTTTTAAAATTTAATAGGTCTCTTTTAGCAAAATTTTAGAATTTTCCTAGGACGGTTTAATATACTTCTACTAAATTAATTTAAGTTTCATAATTACTAAATTAATTTAAGTTTTTTATATATATATATTCAAGCTCTGTGTTGCCGATTGCAAGAAAAAGATAGGTCCACAACTAGATGTTACAGCAGTTCGATGTATCCAATTTTAACTTTCTACGGCTAATCGTTTTTGAATTATGCGAAACACATACATACATACATACATACATACGTTTTTACAGACGTCACGAAAAAAATCCCTTTTTGAATCCATTTTACGACCCATTTTGGAAAAAAGATTCCTTAATTTTGTGTGTACGTATAGGCATTACGCAAAAAAAATTCATCTAGATAGGTTTGAGAATGATAAAAATGGATATTTCCGTTGAAATATGATACGTGAAATTTTTTGCAATTACGATACTTCCTTTACTTTGCAAAAGGAAATAATAGTTAAAGATTATGTGTATAAATTAAATTTTAAAAATTTTTCTTCAAGATATGCTTGGATGCTCTTTCCTTGAAAATTTTATATGTTTTCTTTCTCGTCGTTACGCAACAAACAGGCATGAACAAACATATAGACCAATTCTTTCTCTTCCTTTTATATGCAGAGCGTAAATGAGGGAAAATATAGTAGTTTCAGAAGAAAGAAGGAACGAAATATTTATTTTCAGTTAAAGTCTTGGATTACAAAATTCTGACGTCTTGTTAGGAGAGAGCTTCTAAAAAATAACCTGTCATTTCGAGAGTTCAATAAAGAAAACAATTTCCTGCTCTAAACGAAACAAGTACGAAAGCGCATTCTTCCTGAACCGGTATTGATCTTCTTTTATAAGGTGTACTTTAACTCCTAGTAGCACGTGAAGGACTTTTCAAATATTGACATTCGTTTAATTCTATAACCATGCTTGAATTACGTTATTCGATAAACAGGAATAAAGAAAAATGGAATGCCGGTGTTGTGCAAGTCAAGAGGTTTTGTTTTTTATTTTTAATGAAAATTTTCTTTTCCGCTGAGAAAAATCAAATAAGTCGACATACCAGTGCTGTTGGTTTTATAAGTTACTACATTTTTCTTATTATGTTTAGGTACAAACCGAGTTCATTTCTGCAATTTTAATTCTTTCTCGAAACGAATTAAAATGTTATTATTGAGTTTTAATTTTGTAATACAATCAGTTGTGAATACGAAAGATCAATATGCATTATATAATCTCGATATATAGCAGAGTGGATAGCAGAGTGATTATAGCCCACTTTAGAAAAACGTGAAGTTGAAGCCTCTATGGAAAGAGGATACGTGTTAGTAAATGTAGAAAATAATTTGAAAATAAAATAATAATAATAATTTAAAAGACCAATCGTGTAACGCAAAATTTTACATATTTATATTTATATTTGTTCACCTATATTTCTCTCTCTCTCTCTCTGGCTTTATGAATGTATAAATATTATACATATAATATTTTGCATATATGTACGTATGTGTAGATAATTCTATTATGAGATGCATTTAGGCAGATAGACAGTTTCTACACTCACGTTTGTGAAAATTGCAACACCAAGAAGGAATCGTCATAATTGAATGCAATTTAATACACAGTTGAGTGGTAGTGGTACAAATAAATGATTAAATGTTCAAAGCAAACAAACAAGAACAAGAGATCAGAATCAGTATTTTGTGTGGCCACCACGCGCCGCAATAAGTGCTGCTACACGACGTGGCATGGAGTCAAACAAAGTTTGAATGTCTGACTGAGGAAGAGCATTCCATATCGTTTGTACGCGTACCCAAAGTTCGTCTGCAGACGCAACAGGACGAGGATCACGAGCAAGACGCCGACCAATGACATCCCACACATGTTCAATTGGCGACATATCCGGGGAACACGCAGGCCAAGGAAGAAGCTGTACCTGCTGCGCTGCAAAGAAGGATTTAACAATCCGAGCAGTATGAGGGCGGGCATTGTCCTGTTGAAATACAGCGCCTGGCAAGCTTTGAAGGAAGGGAACAGCTTCGGGCTGTAGAACTTCACGGATATACCGGTTGCTGTTCAGATTGCCCACAATTCGTAGCAATTGAGATCGTCTATGATATGCTATGGCGCCCCAGACCATAACTCCGGGTGTTCGTCCACTGTGGCGTTCGATAATGCACTCCGGAAGGTGGCGTTCACCGGCATAGCGTCTGACACGAATGCGGCCATCATGGTACCACAAATTAAAGCGGGATTCGTCAGAAAACACGACATGCTGCCAATCAGCACGCCAGTCTCTATGCTGATTGGCCCATTGTAGCCGCAGGCGGCGATGGTCGTGCGTTAGGGGGATCCTGTATAAAGGAGTCCGTGCGCGCAGTCCACACTGCAGCAGACGTCTACGAATTGATGAAGCACACAATGAAACACCTGTAGCTATTGACCACAGTGCTGCCAATTGTCTAGAGGAAGCTGTACGGTCCGTCCGCGCCATGCGGACCAGGTGTCTATCATCGCGAGCTGACGTCACATTTCGGGGTCCACTCCCGGATTTCCGAGTTGTCCGACACTCGTCCGTCCACTGCTTCCAAACGCGCATCACTGTGCTGCTGTTACGCTGCACACGAGAGGCTACTGCACGATACGACAATCCAGCTTCACGAAGGCCGATGATTCTCCCTCGTTCAAACTCTGTAAGTTGTTCAAATCTCGCTCTCTTTCGTCGACGAGGCATAAGTACAGATTGAGTTAACGTTTACCACTAGCAGATAACCACCGATAACCATACACGCCTCGCTACAGCCGTCTATTTATTCGGATCCATCAGCCGTTCAGAGGGCGCTGCTCAGCATACGCATGCGCTACGGATTTGCAATTCTAATCATTTGCATATCATGCGCTACTTTGCATTTCCTGAAAATTTCAGCTCATTCGCGTAAGTCCTTCATGGTGTTGCAATTTTCACAAACTTGAGTGTATTATCAAAAGCGTTTTACTCCTCATTGACTTGTTACTTTAGCATATTGCAACTAACCACTTCGCTCAATAACTTCATATTACAATAGCTATTTTATTGTATTGCATATACATTAATTGATAGTTATTTGTACGCATATTCCGATCTACGTTAGTATGCTTTTCTACAACATTAAAATCTCTATCAGTTTAATATATTCATATTCTTGTGCATTATTTTGATCTAAATTTGTAAGGTTTCTCTTATTTTGCATAATAAATTTATTTTAAGTTTGATACCTTTCCTGAACTTTTCAACACCTCCTATTATTTTCTCGCCAGGATGAAAATTTAAACTTAAGTGAAGTGAATATTTTAAATATAGCCGTTTAACGGCTATCTCTGAGTTTATTTAGAGCGTGTTTTCGCTAGCCAGCGCACGTTTTGTTGCTATTTGGCTATCACGCTAATAAGCCTCTTGAAATAAATAATTTCGGATTGGCCTTTTCGGATTATCGACACGCCTGTAAGGTTTTTGTGAGTCAGCCTATTAGGTGTAATTTAACGTGCTAATCCAGCATTATTTTATTTTAGATTCGACTTGAATTATATTCTACATTTAAGTTTCACCGCAAGTTGACGGTGTTTTTGTAACGCATGAAGATTGAGCGTTTCTGTTAATCTTTGAATTAATACAGGGTTACTTTTCACCCTTCTTCTGTGCTGGTAATTCAGTTAGGCTTGTGCGAATTAGCCAGGTTCATTGTAGGATCTATTTTTGTTTATGTGGAATAACAGAGACAGATCTTGCAAATTAATGTTTATATATGTAGCATGTAATATAAAATGTTAATTTTAATTCGTAATAGCCACTTATTTCTTTTTTTCTCTTTTTTAATTTGATTATTTCCAGTTTCTCTCCTAAAAACAGTAGCACGCTTAAAATGAATTTAAACAGATTTATTACAGTAGCATTTTATGCGTGCTTAAAATAAGCACCCTACTGCTTTTACAGCGTCATTTCAGAATTAATCTTTCGAACATGATTCTTTTGTAATGCTAACATAAAGGTTCAGCTGATAATAACGTTAAAAGTTGCGAAGTAAAGTCTTTATATACAGTGAAAATGAAAAATGAATCCATCTTGGTGTGACCTTACCAATACTGCTTATTTTTCCTCAAAACTAATTGTTATAAATATGAAAACTGCTCAGAGAGAATTAAATATCTTATCTAGTCGCTTAATTGTATAGCATTAATTATGGCTATTCCGTGAATATCTGCAACTGAAACGAGCTGCACAGTCTTGAGAGAATTTAAATATACTAGGACAGAAGTTCGAAATATATTTCTCATTTAATGGCAACTTTGCAGAGAAAAACGGAACAAAGAGCTTTATACAAAATATGGCGCAAGAAACTGCTAATATGATGTATTTCATTTTCAGACAACCTTTTTCCTGTCTGGATGCCATTCCAATGGATACTTGGGCGAAACAACTGCCTCACCTTCAAAATTCAGTTCGTGGACTTTAAAAAGATTGACGGAATATGCCCAAACTGAACCCATATAAACTCGAATGAGATTTCGTACAGTGGAAACTGCAGTTAAAATTGCAATTCAGATTTATAGGAGACAACACAAAATCACGGTTGCAGGCGACAAGACGTTTGCTGAGCAAACTCGGTCTATGTAGCTCCATTACCATAAATGTAAATCAAAGTCAAACATTTGTTCCGACGATAAAGTTTGAAAAATGTATGTACACTATTGTGAAACCGCAAAACTTCTAAAAATCTTCTAGAAATCTATTCTTCTGTTATTTCAGCTATGTTATTTATAATAATAATAAAAAAAACCCTTTTAACTCTTTGCTTGGAGTTAATCGAGCCCATGCAAAGAAAAATGAGTATTAAAGAAGCTTGATTGCAGGAAGGTAATTAAGTAAATCAGTTAAATCATATTTAAATACCGCCCACCAGCGGCCAAGCGGTAAAGCGCTGAACACTGGTAGTTCGGTCCGAGGTTCGAATCCCGCGAACGGGCTGGCTGCATGGGCGTTTTCGTGGTTTTCCCCATGTGTAACGTGTATACGAGCCAGTTTCCCTTAGAAAGTCCTCCACGAAGGCATCCCTCCCCTTAGGCAGATAGCCCTCGTGTGCTTTGCCATAATTGAATAACCTAACCATATTTAAATACTTTTCCTGCTTATTACGCTGACACTAAGCTGCGTGAAATGTAAATCGAGAGAATCCATCCTGATGGAGAAAATAGCTACGAACATTGAATAATAGAAGCAGACAGTCGGCTCTATAGCACCCAGAAAGAACCGATTGAAGCAATATCAATAAATGTAATATTTTTAAATTATCAAAGCTGGTGCCAATAAAGTTTTGTTACTTAAATATGTTTTGAAACTATGCTTCTTGATGTATTACAAAGGAATAATATTAAATCCTTTTTTAAAATTAGTTTCTAACGTTTCAAAGCCAGTATGGCGCCTCTTCTGGTTGTTTACCTAAAGCAAGTGCTTTGTTTGCCTCAATCTCGTTTCGTCTCTGATAAGCATTGAAAAAATTACTGAAAGCTAAAGCGCTGTAAAGCCAAAATGAAAAAGGTGATGGTGCATTCAGTAATACAAGAAACATACATTCAACAAAAAAAATTAAATTAAATTAAAATAAAAATACATTGAAGTAAATTAAAAGAAACTAAAGTAAAATGAAACAATAAAAATAAAAATAAGAATTAAATAAAGATGTGTTAGGAATGCATGTGTGTGTGAGAGATCCTAGTGTGTTTTATCATTTACTACAAGGAAATACAGAAAAATATACTTTGAAAGCATTTATACATAATGATAGAAGTGTAATAGTACGAATAATAGTGTTCTGGGTATGAAAAGCATAAATACTAAGATACACATGATTCATTTTGTGTAACTATCGAATATTACACACCGCAGAAGAATTCTAAGTGTTATTTTAAAGTAATAGTCTAAATTGTTACGTTGACCACACTTTATTCACTGTTGTAACAGTAGATACAGGGAAAAAAAACACTTCCATTTGCTAATGTGGGAGGAAATGTTTTTCCGTTATAACAGTATATTTATCAATATCATCGGAATATACGCAGCTATATATAAGTACAAAAAAAATGTTTTCTCTTCTTATATCTCTAGATTTTGTTAAATAATCATTGTGCTTCTTTATTAAAATTCTGTTTTAAATAAGTAAATGCCAATTTCATTTCCTTTTTTTCCGCTTCACTCACTCACAGCAGAAATATGTAAATGAGTTTTTAAATAAATGAGTAAATGAGGAAAGTGTAAAATAAAAGTTAAAGTGAAACGAAGTTTATGCTAATTGACTACTAAGAAGAGAATTATGCATAACTGATTTAAATTGAAGAAACATAATTTATGAATAAATTCTCTTCTTACATTAGTTATTTAACCTATAAGGTCCTAACTACGTAGAATTTACTCAAAGTCCTTCAGACCCCATTAGACCGACAAATGAATTATCACTTCGTATGAAATATAATGACAAAGTCTTAAGTAGGCTGTAAATAACCATTTTATTAACTATTTACGTGAACAGAAGGCACAACTCGTGAGTACAAATAAATTCCGCCTGTTGCGGTTATTTAAAATAACAAAGTTGAAATTTCAAATTAAAGGTGTCATAGTCGCAGACTGCACAAAGTGGCCTACTTAAGCTGCCTCAGTATTTTAATGGGAATAATTAATTTCGGCTAGCGAAATGGCTAAAGCCGGAATATTTACTGGTAGAGCTGAGCAATAGAACGCGTAAATTGCAGGCGACGCTGCTAAGAGTTCTATAGCTAAAACATTCAAAATTCTCGATTTAAATACTGTACCATCTAGTTTGTGTCCTGGTGAAGACTATGGAAAGGAGAAATTATAGTAAAGGTTTTAAATCACAATAATTGGTTTATTAATATAACATAGAAACATGACATTTACATGTGTTATATTTGCTTTGAGTTATGTAACTTTTCTTAGTTAGAGCAATCTTTCACTATATTTGATACAAATTTCTACTGAGAAACATGAGAATAAAAGGGGAGGATACTTTTCTTCTATAATTTTAGTAAATCGTACTTTAGTGTTCTATAGTTTACTAATATAACCTGCTCGCGCAATTCTTCAAATTAACAACTTTCTGATTTTATAAGATTTCACTTTGTATGCAAAAATTGTGAATTTCTATATTTATTAATTTTACGCGTCTGGTTTATTCGAATTTTTTTCAAGTTTAATTAATGGTAATTTCTAAAGGTCTGTTTAAAAACTAGTTGAGACAGAAAATAATTAAGGAAAAATTATATCTCAAATCTTCTGTGTTTATTGCTGTTTAGTATGACAAACAATTTTCTTAAAAAACTAGTACTGCTTATGTTGTAACTTAATTTCCTCTGTAGTCTAACAGCAGAAGAACATGAATTCGGAGAAGCTCTGTCACACAAAACATGAAGCATTTCGAAAATTTATGAGTATCATCTGATGTATTCCATGATGATATATATGCTTTAGCATCAGTTCCAATTTGCCTTGATTTCTATGTTTGTCCTGTACAATGTACTGAGAGGATATTAATAGATAATATCATTACACCATTACATGGAGCTACCGATTATGTTTCCGTTTTCAAATATCACTGGAAACTGTTACATGATTTTGAGCAACTGCTCTTCTTATTACCAGGGCTTAGTTTCTAAAATTAGAACTGTCGAAGCCCAGTGAAGAAAGTAGCACACTGCGGAAATAAATAAAAGAACAAAAAACAGACCAGTAACTTAATTAATAGTTGATGTTAAATGAAATGTAAAAAAATAAATAAAAATGTTTATAAATTACTGATCTGAGGAACAATAAATTAAATTACTCCAACATATTTTAAATATGAAATGAACCAGAAAAATTGGGGGTGGTGGTCACTCCTTTATTTCTCAGTTCAATATTAGAAACCGCTTATCAGTGTAGGTGAGTGTGTGAACAGAGACAAGGGAGGGTTAAGTACCCTTTATTTCTCAAAATATAGATGAACACAGTCAGCTCCAGTCTCGAAACGTACAGCAAAGCCTCCACTTGGGCTTGAACTTAAATTAATAAGAATTTAAACTTAACTAAGGCTTAACTAAAGAATATAGTCAAAGTTATCAAGATTTTATGTAGTTGGCCCCTAAATTTCTATTAAGTCGGGAAGCTAATCAAGGGCCCGAAGTACGGTTGAGCGTAGGAATAGCTTAGAGAGAGACGTAGCCAAAGGCAAACGCGCGCTAGTTTGGAACCCTGGCTCTCTCAATGAAACATCGACTTAACTACCACTCTTACTCATTTGCATTAACCGCGTTTCTTAAAATACATTCTGGTAGGAAATTGTAAGCTGAAGCTAGGAGAGGCAGGAAAGGTGCATAATCTTAAAATAACTACTATAAAATTAGGATAAACTAAATAAATGATAGAAAAACATGGTTCATGGAGGACAACTCCTGAGCGGATGGGTAGAATCTCTGAATATCCGTTTCCAGAATAGATACTATTAGGAAATGGGGGACTTTATTTGAAATGCGCAGGTTTTCTCTGGAATTTTGCTCCTTTGACAGAAAATGAAGTTCAACTATACATTCAGTAACTATTCCTAATGCCTATTTTATGAGCTGCTAAAAGAAATGTTCAATTATTAATATAAATTTTTATTAATATTTCGATTATATTGTTTAAAATGTCCTAGCGTGTCACACATGAGGTTCCGATGAGCTGGAGCTGGAATTACGATTTCGTAGAAAGGCTAATCAGAGACGAGCTTTGGCTAAAGCTTTACGTATAGAAGCCAGTTAGCTTATATCCCTTCGAATCAGGGCTTAACGTATAAAACAAAAAGGGCAGGAATTTTAATGAATGGCAATGAGAAACTTCGTTTGAAGATTAGTTATAAACTAAAACTTCAAAATAATTATTATTTGTAAATTAAAATTAAAAAAAACCTTGAAAATAAAATTTAAGTATGCTATGCAAAAGAAAATTAATAAAAAGCGTAGATGATACAGGTAAGGCAAATATTTCTCAAATGTTGTTCCATTACTTTTAATAAAACCACTCACATGTTTCTTCTGATAATATTAGTATAAATGCTATTTTCTGTACGGAACACAAATTAGGTAACAATGCGAGTATATTCAGTTAACATGTCTGGTGACAATGAATTGGAATTTCTTTTGTTTATAATTTTTAACATTTTCTTTGATCCAACATTAGAATCATGTCGACAGATTTTAATGAATTTTACCAAATTTCGAAAGCTTGGTTTCTAAATATTCTTATCTTTCGAGTTAATATTTAATTCATTATTCTTAAATCTCTTTCAGTTTTACCCAGTTTTACCCTACTGCCACCCTAGCTTCGAAACAGCTCTTAACTACATTTTTCTAGCAAGAAAAGTTTCTCAAAAATGATCACTACGGAACTTTGAAGGACAGTCAATCACATGAAGAAATCGACAGACGCAAAGGAGAGCATTTCATAATGCGCACAAACTCCAGAATAGGCGGATCAATTGGCGAGGGCCTGCGCCAATTTATCCGCCATATATAATATATCTCTCAGTTGCAAGGGCAAACATCTGTATGTATAATGTATCTGTAATAAGGCGCCTTTCTGACAAGGGAGCATGCGTGTAATGAGTATTACTTACGTAGTGTAAAGAAATGTAGAAGATAGGAGTTTTCTAACAAACAGTAGCGTCGTGGAGCAAAAATTATGCTGTAGCTTGAAATTAGACAATTAGTTTGAAATCTTCACATTATGCTACAACTATTAATGAATATATGGCTTCAACACACACTAACAAGCGCTATGAACATGAACTGTTTACCCTACCAGAGTAACAAAAATGTCTGCCGGAAAATACGAGATAACACCAAACAAAGTGTATCAAATGGCATTGGTCTTTGAGACAGGTAAGAAAAAGGTACGAATTCTTCCCCATATATATAGGAAAATTCCAGAAAAAGCGTAACTCCGAACTCGAGTTCACGATTCACATTTAAGGAAAAGGGCGAGTGAAACAACATCTAGATTTAAATCGAGAGCAAATTTCTTTCACCACCTCAAATACCTTTTCCATTCCAGATATAAATTTAACCATGTGACATAAATAACGTTCGCACCTTAAAATGCAATATTTTCATGCACTACTCGTATTAATTGCAGTAACTTGCCTTCTTCCCTCACCTTACTATGACGTGAACTTGCAGGTATATATGGCATGTGCAACTTTCTAATGGGATGCGTGATCTCATTAAAGATTGTATCAAAATTCATAGATAAATTATGTTCCCCAATCTATGGCTGCAAGTATTTCACGCACTCCTTCCATTTTATATGGCCTGGTTTTTTTAATATTGGCGACTGTGAAATTTGCCAAATCTTAAACCTCTTGTTTTACTCCCGTGCTGGTTAGGTGACCCAGTCGCCAAATCCTGGTGGTGGAGAATCATCATCCACCACCTTTTGTTTTAGTTCGGGAGGCACTGTAGAGACATTAGGTTATTTCGAATCAGGAGTCATGAAAAATGTGCAATGAACTCGCCGAGACTCGAACCTCAGATCTCTCGAATACGCGCCCAGCGTGCTGACCATTACACCACGAAGACATGCTAAGAAGGCGGGAGAAATACCTTTAGTGTTAAGTGACTATCAATGCGTTACGCTATCATCAATGTGTTCCACCTTCGCCTTAACAAATATGGCGACTGTGTATTGAGTAGCGTTTATAATTTGTCTTCCACGTGGCCTTAAGCTTAACCAGCTCAAGTGCTGCTTTTCAGCAAAAGATAATTTATTAAACTAACCTTTCTAATTTAGTCAATACATTTAGGGCCTTTAAGTCTTTTGACAAACGAGCGCTTTAATAAAAGCCATAAACGTATTCCTTACAATTTTAGATCCTGATTTTATTTTTTAATAACTTATCTTATAAATGAAAGTAACTGCAACGCTACTGTAATTATCAAAGGAAGTTTCTAAGGCTGTGTATTACGTATATGATGTTTGTTTATTTTTACATTTTTTTTTGTTTTCTATAATATACGTGCTTGTATCTAGGTCTCTTGATAAATTAACCAAACAGCTGATCTTAATGCGAATCAAGATATTCATGAATTAATGAATTGTTCCTTATAGTGGAAACTAACCAATTGTGATCGATAATAAAGAAAAAAAATCTTAAAACAGTGGTAAGAACTTTGCAAAATGCCACCGTTTTGCTCCGAATAACTAGTAGATTTTTATACAGCTTCAGTTAACCTGGTTTTGTAATTTATGAAGTAACTATCGATTTCTACCATAAGATTAAATGCGCAGCGAAGGATGAAAATGTGCTTTTTAGAAAAAGTCAATCACGCGAATCTAATTCAGAAAAGAATTATGCTTTGCTATAATAACGCTCCCCTATTCCTTCACACTTCAACACACATAAAAGATTTCCAAACGAAACACATAAAAAAAATTTTGTAATTATTCCAGGAAAAAGAAATGTTACGAATTTAAGCGAAATAAATTTAACTGAAATGAAGATGTTTGGTAAATAGTTTCATTCAATATCGCTTTTATTTTTCTTATGCAAAAAATAAAGAAGTAAAACTTCTGTTCTGTGTTTTCGAATAAATTCAATTCGAATATTCAATAAAGACCACTTTTTACATTGATTAGTATTGCCGTATTAACCGCAGTGACTCATAATCCTGAACTTCTAAGTTGATCCTTCAAAAATCTTCACATTAAATAACAAAATGTAATCTATATAAGGTAATATTTTATTTTCCTACCTACACACACACACGCACGCACGCACGCACACACACACAAACACACACACAAACGCACACGCACACACACACACACACACACACACAATTTTTTAACTTGTCGATTAATATGCATTAAAAAAGAACTACCAAACTCTTTTTCAGTTCTTTGGCTTAATTTACGATAATGTACATGTTTCTAAACTGATGCAATAGCCAACATTTTAATTATAACATTAAATAGGACATATATTATAACATTGAATAAGACATTGTATATTATAACATTTAATCGTAGCATATAATAACAGTGAATCATAGGACAATCTGGAAATTCAAGGCAATATATTGATAAATAAAGCAGTTTTCAATTTTTAAACAGCTCTGAAGATATAGTTGTTTAAGACACTGACTAAATAGCTTACGAAGAATTAAAGGGTAAAGGAATTTATGCTACAGCAGACTCTGTCTTGTCGAAATCTGTCAGGTTTGGACCAGAATGGGAAAATAAAGAGTGTATAAGGTGTGCATCAGGTCTCCCCATTCAATTCATTAAGTTTTTTTTTTTCCCATTTAGGATACCGGTACTGTTCTGTTATTGGGAACGGATTCCGATATCGCCCAATGCTGATGATCTGCCGAAAAATTCGAAGCATAAAAACAATAACAAAAATATTTATGACGCTGTTATGCTGAAGAAAATCCAAGGAAAAAAATTCGATTATGGAATTAATATTAAAGCGGAGGCATGAAATTGCAGGTGTCGTTTAAAATGTCAGAAAATGTTTGCGTTTTAAAATGCCTTTGCCGCCACACAAACTCAAATAAATAAGAATCTAATTGGTTACGGGTAAGCGCTGCTTTGACGTTTATTTCGTCACTTCGCAATCTATCATAACTTTTCTATAGTTTGCGTATGACGCCTAGTAAAGGGAAATTATATTTATGGTTAAAGCAGAAATGTTCAATTCCGGCCTCTCTTAATTTTTTAGCAAAGTTCTGGAAGAGAAAATAGGCATAGCAATTAAAAAAATTCTTTTGTTTCTTGGTAAATCCTGCCGCACACCCGCTGGGACGGAAGGATATAACCAATGTTGTTTTTTAGCCAAAAACAGACTTTTGTTAAACTTCAACAACATTACAGTACCGCCTATTTTAACTGACCTCTAAACATCAGTTCGAGGACCACCAGCAGCCGACCGGTAAAGCACCTGAATACTGGTAGTTCGGACCAAGGTTTGAATCCCGCGAACAGGCTAGCTGCAAGGGCGTTTTGGAGATTTTCCCCAAGTGTTTTAATACTAGCCAGTTCCCTTATAAAGTCCTCTGCGAAGACATCCCTCCCTTTCGTGTAGTGCCTTAGAACGAAACAGGTAAATAACAATAACAATGACATCAGTGCATGGCCGCAGACTCCTCCCTTACATAATTATTCCAGTCAACAACAATGCGATGGTCCATATCAAGTTGATACTGCCAAATTCAAGAGAAGCTAATTCTAAACATCATGCGCAAATGAAACGAATTTCGTTAAGAAACTGATTCTCGAATCCTCAAATAAATTTTGAGGACGTAATCTTTTTTTTTTCTTCTCGGCACGTATATCTTCACCTTTGCAGTTTGGTACTTCGTTCGAATTGAAGTAGAGCTTCATTTTATAGTTTTTTTAGTGCACTTTCTTTCAGAATGAGTAATTCCTCATTCCTAAAGAAACTGCATGGGAAAAATTGTATGCATTTTTTTTTTAATTAAACATTGCGATTTCATATGAAGCAATCTCTTCGCGAGTTCAGCAAAACCGTTGACAACGACTCTGATATCGATAACGGAACAGTACTAAGAAATCTATCCGACGGTACGAAATACATGAATTTTAAAGGAAATTTTACTAGTTACTAGCGTATATCATCATAGCGTATCAGCATAAAAAAATTATTTTCGAAATTTTATTTTCGTTGAAGGTTATTTTTTTTATTTAATTTTTTTCAGTTTCACTCAGTTAACTAATCTTCTATTTTCTGATTACAAAGTAATCGATACACACCAAAATATGGTCTATCTTTACTCACGTAACCGGCAGACGAAAATTTTAGATTTCACGGGGTTTTTAGCTGAATATAGCTATAAAAACTGGATGATGATGTTCTGCCTACGTCGACCTTTCCTTTCCTTTCCGCCATCGACGGAACAGCTGGCCCAGTGGGTTAGGTGCTTTTCAGCCTGTTCGATCCCGTCGATGGAATTAAAAATAAATAAATATAAATAAAGAGCTTAGTACTGTGTCCTCCGGGAATTGTTTACATTTAGAGCTAAGTGCTGTGTTCTCCTGGAATTGGCCACGCTAAACGACGAGCATTTTTTACTATCATGGTACTTGTTAGGCATACAGATATATTAAGGATATGGTATAGACTCTGATACAGATGTAAAGATGAACAGATACGTTACAAATTGTGAAATACATTAAATGAGTTGCGGATTGGCAATGGCAAAATGAACATAAAACGTCAATACTTACGTCAACGTAATACTTACGTCAACCAGTTAGCTGATGAAAGCTTATGATATGTTAATTTGTTATATCAACTGTGTGCATCTTCTGACTACTAAATCTTACTGAAAAACAGCCCACCAGTGACTACGTAGTTAAGACCGCTGAATAGTAGTAGCTCGACAAGCAAACTGACCCTCTATGGGACTGATTTTCGTGGTTTTCACCATGTGTTAAGCGAATACGAGCCAATGTTCCTTGGAAACTTTTCCACAAAGGCATCCATTCGCTTATAGCCTTCGTTTGCTTTGCGATTCTTAGAGACACTTAACATAACTGAACTACTCTGTAAAGAATATCTGTATATGCCAGAAAATGAAAAAGGGAAAGATAATTTCGTATCATCAAGTAATGAGGGTGTAAATACTTAGTCCCACATTCTGAGCATTTAGAGATAATAATCTTGAGAGAATAAGAGTAGTTTAATTATTTTATGTGAACTAAAAAAGAGAAAAAAAATACTGAACAACCAGTTGCTTTCTTCTTTTTCGTTTTTCAAGCTTCTACGATTCAATATTAAAATACTTGAAATAAAATAATCAACAATTTGAAATTAATCTATAAAACAATATGAGTATAAATGAGATGAGTCTGCTATTATTTGCTCTTCTACTGTATTTGCGCATGATGGATGCGGGTTTCGAACAATACCTGAGTAGTCTTAGCAAAGCCGTCCGGGTGCCCGAGTCTGCTGTTACCTGTCACCTGTATTTGCGCACGTATATAATGCAGAAATATGTGCTATACGAATGCATATGTTTCCAGACACTTACATGTATTTTGTGCCTACTCGCTTACATTTGCTTTCTATTAGTGAAAATGGGGTATTGACATATATTTTGTGTTATCAGACATATGTGTACATTTCTTTCATCTAGTGTGTTATTCTTAATTTGCGTATAAGTTAAAGAAAATATATGTATGTAATTAAAAATAAAGAGAAGAAGCACCACCACATTTGTTGCAATCTAGAGGAAATATTTTTTCCTTTTGACTTCTAAATTTCATGGTGAAAAACGAAAAATAAACTTTCTCTTCTTATTTTCTACGTTTTAAGATAACTTATTTTGATAATGTAATACCTTAATGTTTAATGCTCATTGCTACTTATCTGATAAATTAAATCTGTGATAAGAATTTTAGTGAAGATTAAATAAAGATAACCAAAAAGGTTAAAACCGCTGCATTTCAGATTTTTGATTCAACGAGAATCTGCTTTTGGAGACTGAATGAATTATTCATTTGAGATATGACGACTCTAAACTAATTGCAGTGGCTTATAATGGTCACGGACGTTAATTTCCCTTCAAGAGAGGCATTAGTTAGATGATTCTTTTGCGGTGTGGGTTTACTCTAATGAGGTCTCTCTTCAGTAATCTTCTTCGCTGTGTATGGAGGGATGAAGATTCGAGGGTGTCTTTCGTCTGTAGAATGGAAGATACTAATTTTCTAAATACTCCTTCTAAAAATTAGATCAGGAAGTTCGAAGCTGAAGAATAAAGGGCAACCTGGCTGAATGGGGTGGGAGAACAACCGCCGCCAGGATTCTTCAAACACTACCACTTCCGTTGCAGACGTATGCGACGAGGTGCAGGCTCCAGAAGTCAAGAGTAACCGTAAAATAAAGGGGAAGAATGGGAAGAGGGGATCCAGGGGGGAAGGGGAGGACTATTTTACGTCCTCACATCCATCATTCTTCGTAAAAAGGTCGGGGGTTGAGGGACACACTGAATGGCACCTGACTCAATGCGCCGCGTGCAGCCGAGCGGAAAAATTGGCACCGGGAAACGACGGGTGGGGGGGGGAGACAACGGGGAGGTTGCGATGAATGGTGGCCAGGAAAAAAGTGTCACTTGCAAGAGGTGTGCCATATTTTGCTCCAAAAAATGGCGCTTGAGTTGCTCGTGTTGTGAAGAAGAGAGTTTGTGGTAAACTTCTCAGGATGGAAAAAAAAAAAAAAAAAAA
>KK116539.1:14886-42162 GCA_000611955.2 Stegodyphus mimosarum | reverse complement strand
AAAAAAAAAAAAAAAAAAGCATGCGTTACTAGTTTCTGAATTTCGATTTGTTTCAAGCAAATATGAAAAGCTTTTTAACGGTTTGGTACTGCTTACAAACAATGAATATTCAATAACTGAATATTTTATGAGAGGGAATGCCTCCGTTTATTGTGTTTTTTATTTTATTGTATTTTATCAGATACTAACTTTTTTTTTTCCAGTTCGATATTTGTAAGAATTTAGCGTCGAATCGATCGATCAAATTTATTTTGCAAACAGATTTAGTTCTTTTCGTGACACCGAGTTCGTATTTCTGCAGTTTTTACGAAGCTTTACCATTTTTGACATTTTATTGAAATTATGTTCAATATTCATTGAACTTTGGCTTTCTACCAGTATTAAGCGATATGTGTTGCATTCATTATTAAAGTCTTCACAATTCTACAAACATATTCCAAAATTTCATTCTACAAGTACGCATTTTACTTAACCCTTGTAGAGACATTGGGTATTTTTCGGAAGCAGGAGACATGAAAAATGAGCAATGCCCTTGCCGGAACTCGGACCTCTCGAATATGCTTCGAGTATGCTTTTGATTACACCACCAAGGCATGTTAGAAGGCGGGAGAAATACCTTATATACTCCCCCTTTTAAAGGGCGATTGGGGATTAGGGAACCCATTCGCCATATCCTGGTGGTGGAGAATCAACATCCACCGCCTTTTTTTAATTCGAGCGTAACTGTAGAGACATCAAGTTATTTCGAAGCACAAGACATTAAAATGAGCAATGCCCTCGCCGGGACTCGGACCTTTCGAATACACATCGAGTATGCTTCCGATTATACCACGAAGGCATGCTAGAAGGCAGGAGAAATACCTTAAACCATCTTTTCATCTGAGTTTTTAGATAGTTCCGCAAGTTGCATGTTATGTTAATTTTCATAAAAATTTAAACATTCTCATTGTACTGGATCCTTATTTTTCAAACTGCCCCAAATGAAAGCAAAGCATTTTTCCTTTTAGATCAAAAGAAAATTATTCTTGCTGAGAAAGACAAGAGATGCGAAAAGCAACAAGCAACTTGTATCAAATAGCTTAATAGCTGAGCTGAGAGCACGAAGGAACGTTCTGGATGGAAATTAAAATGATCATTTTAAAGAACAGCAGTTGATAAAAAATGACGGAAGTCTACTGAATTACAGCAGATGCCTTCAACCCTAAACAGGAAAATTTCACTGTGTCAGAGCAGTGTGGGTGAGAGTTAATTTCGTTCAGCTTCAGATTGATAAATTCAAAAGTTCGAGACAAAGCACACCTAAGATATGATTGAAATCAAGTGCCCAAAGGGCTAAGCTTGATTTGGGCACATTCTAAATGAAGTGAAATAAAGAAAACTTTTCCTCAGTTACATTTATTAAATATAATAAACATTTAAATGATTTATGTTCAATAAACATAATAAACTTTAAATTTGCATGCTTCTTAAGTGCATGATAAAACAAAATTAAAATGTTCAGTATTATCGTTTATTTGAGAATGCACCACTTAACCTTTAACTGGTTAGGTACTGTATTTGAGACATTTATTCGCAAACCTCTTGCATCCGTTAATGCAGGGATGGGCCAGCTCCGGCCGCCGCGAATTAATAAAATACACTCTTAGACAAAAAAAAAAAAAAAACGACGCACCACGACACACCGAGAAGATGTAAAGTAAATTGGAAACAAATTGATATGCATACAGGTTTCGTCACAAAATGCACGGTTGTCGCTACAGCGCATCTGATCTGCGCAACTGGCAGGATATTTAAGACGAGAAATTACGATTCCGGGTCATAAATTCTTCACAAATTTCATTGCGTTTACTCTGGTAGACGGTAACTATGCCTCGCATACATTTCCACGAACGATATGCGCAGATGTCAGAATTTGAAAGAGGTCGTGTAGTTGGGCTCAGAAGCCGGTTGTCTTTATCGGCGAATAGCTCGACATTTGAGCAGGAGCGATGCCACTATTAGATGGCAGGAATGGGTGAACCATGGCCGCACACAGCGTCAAGAAGGAAGCGGTAGGCCTAGAGAAACGACAGAGCGTGAAGACGAGCAATCGTCAGAGCGGCACTCACAGCCTCAGATGCAACATTATCATCGATTGTATGTGCAACTAGTGCTTCAGTGACCGCAAGGACCATTCATAGACGGCTCACAGAAAGGGGGCTGAGGTCACGGCGCCCCTTGCGCCGATTACCATTGACCTCTGTACAACGTCAAGCCCGTCTTCAGTGCTGTCGGGGTCATTCGCACTGGAATGTCACTGACTGGAGTAGAACAGTCTTCAGTGATGAGTCCCTCTTTGAACTAAGCCCCGATGACCAGCGAAGGTGAGTGTGGAGGCATCCCGGACAGCGGTGTGATACCAACGTGTCTTCCGGCAGACAGGCCGACAACCAGAAGTGATGGTCTGGGGTACCATTTCATTTCATAGTAGGACCCCTTTGGTTGTCATCCGTCGCAACCTTACGGCACAGCGGTACGTCGACGAAGTTCTAAGGCCCGTTGTGTTTCCCTTCATGTCACGCCACCCTGGGCTTACATTTCAGCAAGATAATGCCCGCCCCCACACTTCACATGTTTGTACTGCTTGCCTTAGTGCTTGCCGAACATTACTTTGGCCAACAAGGTCGCCGGATCTCCCTCCAATTGAGCACGTATGGGGCATTATAGGCAGGACTATAAGTCTTCCAATTTTTCTCAAACTGTAATCATTTGTTTTTCTGTACATGAACATCACTTCTACCGACATTCGTCCCATTCGGATAACTCTTTCTTGGTGTGTCTTTTTTTTTGTCTAAGAGCGTATATTATATTTATATCATATAATTTTCCCAGATATTTTTTTCATATGAACAACTTAAGTGTCAAGTTTTAAAGTTTCAGTATAAATTTTATTAGCCCGCTATTGTTTAGTCCAAAGGGGCTTTGTTCCTGAAGGACTATTTTCTTCGTTTCGGCATTTTGCGTCGGAAACATTAAATGTCGGTTCACTTTTCAAACTGTTACCACCAACTATTGCAGTCAATATTTAAAGAAACTAAATAATGAAGAGTGTGCATAAATGTATGCATGTTTCTCGCATTGTGTTAAAACGACGGTACCTAGAGCCATTGAATTTTAAATGACATAAACCTACTCTATGGGCATCTGGAAGCCCAAATTTGAAATTTGGAATTTGAAGGCAAGCAGTACAAACATGTGAAGTGTGGGGGCGGGCATTATCTTGCTGAAATGTAAGCCCAGGGTGGCGTGACATGAAGGGAAACACAACGGGCCTTAGAACTTCGTCGACGTACCGCTGTGCTGTAAGGTTGAGACGGATGACAACCAAAGGGGTCCTACTATGAAATGAAATGGTACCCCAGACCATCACTCCTGGTTGTCGGCCTGTCTGCCGGAAGACACGTTGGTATCACACCGCTTATTATCGATTTCATATTTTGTAAAAGTTAAACGAATTTTTGATTAACAAACTTAGCTATTTCAAAACAAGCAATGGCAACGTTGTAAAAAAAAAAAAAAAACTCCAGCGCGTGAGACTGTGTATCATAAATTCTAAAGATATGCTCAATTTAAAATTATTTTACGATATTGCTCTTGAACTGAATTCTATGTTTAGGTGCGGAGACCATGATATTTTATAAATAAAGGTAACACAAAAAACGTTAAAAAAACTCCCCTTTGCGCGTAATGTAAAATCTGGAAGCTTTCAGATTTTAAATTTTTCTTTTTAAATTTTTAGTTCAAAGGGGCTTTGTCCCTGAAGGACTATTGTTTTCGTTCTGTGATTTTGCGTCGGAAACATTAAAAGTCTGAATCACTTTTCAAATTGTTGTCACAAAATATTGCATCCCTGTATTATATTTAAAGAAATTAAATATTGAAGAATCTGCATAAATGTATGCATATTTCTCTAAATGTGATAAAACAACGGTACTTAAAGCCATCCAATTTTGAATAACGTACGTTTCCTGCCGAATATGCGCACCTGGAAGCCCGAATTTGGAATTTGTTTTATTATCTATTTCATATTTTGTAAAACTGAAACGATTTAAAAACGAGCAATGGCAACTTTCTACGGGGAAAAAACAAAAACAAAGCAAAACAAAAAAAAACCTGTTTATCTAAAGCGGAGGAACTGTGTATCAGAAATTCAAAAGATATACTTATTTCGTAGATCGTAGATCGTCGTTCGTTAAGTGGTCTACAGTCAGTTGACTTTTACCACTGTATTTCTCGAGTAAAGAATTAATTCCAGATGATGTGGAATAACTTAAATGGCATATGGCAGTTTCGCATGGCAATAATTTGGATAAGCAAAGCAATATCACGTACTGAGTCTTCGGATCATGAGGTAGCCGATCGGGAAACAGTAGCACAATGTTCTTAAATGTCTAGAGTAAATACAATAAGAGATAAAAATACATAGTAAACTGTAAAAAGCAGAAAAATCTGATAAATAAGGTAAAAATAATAAGTATGTACAAGTCCCAAAATTTAATTTTTTCGTTAGGCTAGGCCCGGACTCTCAATCCCGTCTTCCAAAAGAAAGATCGTCTTAATGGCTCGGCTGTGCCTTCTGTATTGCAAACTGCAACATAAATGATCTAAATAAATAACTGAAGAGCTTGCAGGGCGAATTCTAACTTGTCATTTTCATTTTGTACTTGCGTGAATTTGTGACAGAGATCTTTTAGTTGAAAGATAAGAGATTTAAATTCATCTAGATTCTTAACGTCAGAGATTTTGGATTTTTCTTCAGATTTGTTATTTGAGTCTGCGGCTTTTGCATATGAAGTATAATTATTTTTGGGAGCTTCTTGCGCGTTTTTTTGTGAATTGAGGGAAGTCATCTTTAGTCGGGATTCTTTGCTTATTTTTTATACTCACTTTAAAATTATTTTGCGATATTGCTGTTGAACTGAATTTCATGGTTTAAGTGCGAAGAGTATGATATTTAATAAATAAAGGTAGCACACAAAACGTTGAAAAACGCCCCTTTGGACGTAATTTAAAATCTGAAACCCTTCAGTTTTTTTTATAAATTATTTTTTTTTGTTTGTCTTTGTTTTTTGATCTGCTTCTAAAGGAATTTGTCCATCACTGTGTTAATGTATCAATAACAAAGAATAAACTCAGTTTATAGTTAGAGTTGTAATGAATTTCATTAGCATTCCTCTTTTAGAGATTTTTGGAAACAGCAAGCTTACAGACGGCATAATTTACGTTCTTCGTTTAAAACAGTTCCCTTATCCGGTTAAAAGTTAAATAAAAGAAAGGAAAAGAAAATTGACATTTTCACACATGTAGAAAAGGCGAAAATAGAGAAAAGAAACGCTGCGTTATAGGTTGCAAGTATATTTAAGTATACTCTTTTTTTATGAGGGGACAATTTTACTTTCTTTTCTTATCTTTCTTTCTTACTTTCCTTTTCTTTCCCTTTCTTCTTGTTCTTGTTAATTTTAATTAAAGCAATATTTAAAATAATTCTTTTCCTTCATTTAAAATTTTATTGTAACATTGAGTTTTTTCCCCCAATTTTAGATAATAAATACACCATTGCGATAGAATCAAATTCACAAAATCTCGAATTATGTTTTTTTAGGCACATCGTATGGTCGATTTTATGTCTAATATCTGGTTCAGAAAAATTTTGCTTCTAAAAAATTAAAATAAATGAAAAATTCATCTTACTTGCAAGTTAACTGAACTTACCAAGCATAAAAAACATATTCTTAACTTAGGTGCTTTCATTTATTTCATGTCCAATTCTGTTTGTTTTTTATAGACCATGTGGTTTTATTTCGAGTATACGTGATATGCAGAGAAATATGCAATTCATGTTATTTGTTGCAAATTCTTTTAAGGACAGTAGATGGCACTGGAGAATTCTAGCAAAATTTAAGTGTAAATGTTAAAATAAAAAATATGATGTCATGTGGATACCACGTGACTTCCTTGTAGATTACTGTTGCATATAAAAATTAAAATATACGCATTTTTTGCTGCATTTGTTTTAAACTTACTTCCTCGAATTTCATTAGGGATATATTTCTCATTCTATTAATTTATCTCTCACTTCGCGACGAGGCAAAGACATATAAAAATTCAAAACATCTTCATTAAAAACTGTAAAATAGAACTTCAAAGACGGTTCAAAAAAGATTAAAAAAATGCAATTAAATTTAGGGTTTATTCTCAAAAACGAGCAATTCAGCCGAGTAGTAGGAAGAAGAAATTTTCAGTTCTAAAAATTTAATACTAACTAAAATACTAAAAAAATACTTTTATACTTTTATACTAAAAAAATTTTATCTAAAAATTTAATATTAAGTTAACTTTAATACTAAGATAATTAAGATTAATTAAGAATAATTAACATAATAATTTAATATTAAGTTAAGGAAAAAAGGCAAATTTTTACAGCTAATTCTATGGCTAATCATTTTTGAGCTATGCGAGATACATACGTACATACAGGCATCATGAAAAAAAAATCCCTTCTAAATCCAATTTAAATTCCTTCTATAATCCGTTTTGAAAGAAATAGTCCTTTATTCTGTCCGTACGTACAGATGTCACGCAAAAATATCGTTCAAATGGATTCAAAAGAGCGCTCAAATAGATATTTTCGTTGAAAGATAATGCCCGAAATCTTTCGCAATAACAATACTTTTTTCATTTGGTACGAGGATGTAAAAATGCTGATATAAAGTGATAATTAATTCAAATTTATTGAAACAATGTAGCACATCGTATCATCTAAATGAAAATATTCCTTATGCGTAAAATAAAATACAAAAAAAAGTAGTTGAAGACATTTATAGAGAGTATAGAAGAGAAAAAGAGAGTAGTTAAATACTTAATAAAAGTAGAACTTCAAGGAACACAGTAAAAGGCAAAAATTTTAAATTCCAACATGTAATAAATAAAAAAACGCGTAATGAAACATATAATAAAATAAGAAAATGATGAAGGATTTAGGTTCGGTCCGCAAAATTTTATTTCCTTTATTGATAAATATTTTGATGATTTTTTTCCTTGAACTACATGAATTAATAAAAATTGCTTTTCTTATAAGTGTTCTTCAGAAATTTGTTCAAAAAAAATTGAAATTAAACATTTTTAGCGTTAATATTTTTTTATTTTAACAACATATTAACGAAGCGCAGAGAAACAACTGACGAATCTGCATGCTTATTTTTTTCATTTTTATTTCCTTGTACGAAGTAAAGGAGGTATTGTAATTGCAAAAAGTTTTGGTTATAGATTTGAAAGGAAATATTTATTTTGACAGCTCTGGAATCCACTTAACTATATTTTTGTGTGACATCTGCACGGGGCAGAATAAAGGATTGTTTTTCCAAAACGAATTGTAAAATGAATTTAAAACGCATTCAGAAGAGAATTTTTTTCATGATATCTGTACAAACGTAAGTATCTCCCATAACTTAAAAAATATTAGCCTTAGAAAGCTGAAATTTTGTGTATGGGACTGCCACAACATATAGTTGTTCGCTTCCCTTTTTCATTGCAATCAGCCATACATATATTGTAACTCTATTACTCAAAACGTATGTATATATTGTGCCTCTATTACCCAAACATATGTATATATTTCCAATCTTCAGGCAGCAGTTGTAGAATCGTTAACAATTTGAAAGTTTAAGTGCCGCTAAGCCACCATTTATTCACATTTGAAGCTCTTAGAAGAATAACGAATTAAGTTCCGCTGATGCACCAAATTCAGCGTCGTTTTTCCCCTTTTGATCAAAAGTTAACGCTCAATTTTGTTTTGTTGCCTGCTGGCCAAATTGCTTGTTTTTACATAGAAACTCTAATTTTAATTGTAAAAAAAATTTCAACTGTTTTTAACTGTATTTGGTGTTTTAAAATTTTCTGTATTTTACAATTTTTGATGAAGATTAAGTTTTCATGCATTTTTGCCTTGCCGTGAAGTGAGAACTCTATTGATTAAATGAGAAATGTATCTGCAATGAAATTCGAGGAAATAAGTTTAAAAGCGATTCAGTAAAAGATGTATGTAATTTAATAGGCCTACAAGGAAGTCATGTAGTGCCCATATCAGATTTTTGTACACATAAAAGTATTTCTTTCAATTTGTCTTCAGGATTTTTAAAATGATTATAAAATTTTTACTGATTTTAAAAGGAAAAAATCTTATATTTTTAAACGTGCATTTATTTTGAGGTTTAAATGGCTTCAAATTCTTGACTGAAAATCAAAATCCCTGAAGACAATTTACTTGATTAAACGCGTTAACTTCACTGAAAATTTCATACATGAAATGTCTGAGGAGTTTTAGACATATCTGTGAAAAGTGACAACTCATTAAAAATTCTCCTCCGAGATAAATGAGGTAAATTACTTCGAAACTCACATTTTTCTCATGGTTAATACGTGAAGAAAATTCTTATATCTGCGGATCACGCCACTAATGCCTGAATGATTAAGACCCACTTAATAATCTGGAGTTCTAGTCGGATTTGATTACAGAACGGACTGGCTTGTGTTTCGTGGCATTTTCTTTAGAAATTTCTTTACAAAAGCATGCCTCCTTAGGCAGATAGCCCTCGTTGTGCTTTCGCGCATTGAAATAATATAACTTACAGTTTGCAATACAAATACTTATTTGTTTCCCCTCATAGAAATAACGGTCACAGAAAAGCACATCAGTCACATCATGTTTTACGACTTTACAAATGACAATAATACAGCAAATGCTGTAAAAAATGTGAAAGAAATATATAGTAAAAGTATTTTTTAAAATTCGTAAGCATCAACGGTAATTCTGTACGTTTCGACAAGGCGACCCAGTTTGGAAGATGCCAGCTGCTATGGGAGCATTTTCGTTTTTGATGATAATGTATTAAATGTTAGAATTGAAAGAAATCCATATGCAACTGTTGAAGAACTGATGTAAAAGATTAATTCATCAACAACTGTATGTCGTCATCTGGAGGAACATGGAACCTTATCTAAGTGTCTAAGCTTTTCCGAATAAGCTCCTTATGAACTTAATAATGCTAATCAAAGAGGAACGTGTGAATATCTGCACTTTTATCATTCATATAGAACAAATTCTTCTTTTTTAACCGTCTAGTGATTGGAGACTAGAGGCTTGCACAATTTCATTAAGGGAAAACAGTATAATTCTGAGACACCTGAAATAGAGCTTTATGAAATTTTCTCCAAAAAGTCGGCTGATTTGATTAGCAAAGGCATAAAAACTTTTACAGCTTTGGGATAATGCTATTGATTAAATATGCAGAGAAGGCAACTGCTATTGATCTGCAAGGGATACAGAACTACGCCAACCACGGCACCCTAGGTTCTTGGAGGACTCCCGCCGCTAGAACTAATTGCAGAAAGAGAGTCATTAATTTCGAGAATGTAGAGCTTTGAAGATGATGGTACACTTTGGCAAAAAACCTACTTTGCGATTATGAAAAACACAGGAGGGAGTTTCCTAGGTCATCCTGTGGACATTAATCTAAATGCTGACATCTTTCTTAATTATTGGCTCCACGTAGGGCGACACTGTCACTGTACACAGATGGATCCAAGATCACAAAAGATACAGGAAGTTCCTTTTGTGTTATCGAGGATGGAGGGATCTTGCATGAGTGGAGAAAACGACTGAACGAATCCAACTCAGTGTGTTAGGCTGAATTAGCAGCACTAAAGGCAGCCTTAGTGTATGTGAGACATAATTCAGACATGAAGATAACAATTTTTAGTGACTCTGCCTCCAGTCTGGAGGCCATAAGAGGGCATAAAAGTCGGAGTCCACATGTACAAGGAATTCGCCGTCTGCTTCTTCAGCAGCCATTAGCAATCTGTCCCAGTCTTTCAGTGGGTCCGGGCCCACTTTGGGATCCAAGGCAATGTAGAAGCAGCGAAGTCGGCCGTAAATGATGTGGCTCTATTTGAACACCTAGTGAAACATCCCATCTCTCAGCTTACAAAAGTCACACACCAACAAGTCATTATTACACAGTGACAACAGAGGTGGGAAACAGCAAAAACAGGGAGATGAACATATAAATTTTTTCCGAAAGTGGGGGCAAGCACTCCGAGTTGATATTGGTGAATTAACCTACTTCTTCACAGGCCATGGACCTTTGAACTTTATCTACATCGCTTCCACCTGAGTGAAACAGATACCTGTGGCTGTGGAGAAGCGGGTCACGCGGATCATTATTTCTTCTCTTGTCCCCACACCACTCATCTTCATCAAAAGAAACCAAGTCAGCAATTTCGTCCCAATGAGCGGAACATTTGATTAACAACATAGTCAGAGTAAAGCTGAGAAACCTATTATGCAACAAAAATTCAGCTGTAAGTGATCACAACAGGGAACCTAGCACTTGGCATCTTGCTCGATCAGAAATTAACCAAGTAGCTATGCAGACCTTTTTCTCAGAACATCATAAGTGTCAACGATTTGTAAGACTACTAATAACACTGTGCAAATTAGAAGCACAACAGTAAGCCTCATTACACAAAGTATCATTAGTAGTTTAACTACCTACTTCAATTGCACCTGCATACATGTTCTCTCTCTCTTTGTTCAATTGTAATTGCATTTATGTACAATCCGCATCTATGTATAAACCTTGTTTCGTTTTGCTGCTCATTGTTACAACAGAATTCAGTTTTCGTTTCAGTTGAATCACAATTATTACCTTGTTCAATTCTGTTATCGTAATTGCTTCATTCAATAGAATAAGTAATATTAATAGCATCTTTAATACATTGTTCAATAGTGTTCTGTGAAGTTAGCCTGAAAGTGGCATAATACTATATAATACGTATCTAAATGTTGAGTCATATATGTGTAATGCAGTCTCATGTATCTTAGATTTGTAATACTGTAGCTGTACTTGCTAAGTCCTAAACTTACAACCAGGAATTTCTATCTGAACACAGCACAATCAGTGATCTCATTTAGTCGGTGATTAGCACAAGACTGTGTAGTCTGTGGGAACTTATGCATTTCTGTTATTAGCCTTGTGAATTTCTTATTCATCATCTGTTTGTAGCAATCTCTTCTGCCGGCTCTCCTGCTGAGGTGGCGCAGTAATATTAGATGGCTTCTGCAAGGAGGACAATAATTCTGTAAGGCAAATTTTATAGCCGTAGGGTCAGCAGTACTCTTCTGCAGCATAAAAGTAAAAGGAAAAAAAGGATGTGGATATCCGAAATATATAGCTGATTAAATTATAATTTTTCGCATACTTTTTCTTCTTCAAATCCTACTTCGAAAAAATACAGTACTTATAAAATGACTTGATACATAATGTCAGACTTAGAGAATTTAGTTAAAACTGCCGATCCGTTAGTGAACTAAGGCTCGAAACCATGGAGGCAAAAGCCGCCCAGCTGGTATAGTGGTTAGTGAACCTGACTGCTGTAACGATGAGTCTGGGTTCGAATCCCGGAGAAGGCATGGTTTAACTGTCCGTCCCTTCATAGGAGGTAAGGGGGGCCACCTATTAGGTCCTTTTGTAAGGAAATGGCCCCCCAATTCCCGCCCTTGTAATGGCGCAAGGCTAATAGCTATTAAATAAAGCATCCAGCCATTAAAAAAAAGAAAATGGAGGCAAATTATGTGTTTCTTCTTCCATTCTTCCACGGCCGACAAAATTCCACTAATTGCAAGCATGCTGAGCACCAACTAAATTGCATACCAAAGTATAAAATGTAAAAATCAAAGTAACTTGCACCCTCTCTATAATAGCCTCTTTCATCCCTTAAGATCTAGTATATCTGGAAATAGCAGCAATTATGAAGGCTAGAATATAAAAGCGTACTATGTAATGTATTGTATTATGTACATTTAAATGAATATGTTCCATGTATGTCAAATGTATAAAAATGCAATGAATGTGTATAGAAAATCAAAAAAGTTCCAAGTGTAAATGTATGTAACAAGCACCTGAAACTCCTGTATTATACTTTAAATTACCCATCCTGTGCGCGCAGAGCATGTATTTCTTATGTTTTCATTTAAAGATCCAAAGAATGCCTAGGAAATTGGACGAAATACTCTAGCTCACATGTGGTAAGAACCAAGGCGATGTGACCAGCAACCGATCTGCACGTGAGTACCAGCATATCTCACTCGGTTCCGGAGGGGTAACTCAAGATAGGCTGTGGTAGGGGACAGTACCTGCTTGCCCATGGCGAGTACCTGGTGTCTTCTACGCTTTTGGACCTTGTGTCCCTGAGTAAAAGTATTTTAAAAGTATTTCGCAACAGGATACTAAAAATGTTTGCGAGTACTTAACTCTATGTAATATTATATAACGATTAAATTAATATCCCAACTGTACAATGGTATTTCTAGGCGGTATTATCTGATCACAAGAGTACGCTACCGTGAACACAGATATGTATGGGCATTCGAACCGATTTAATTGTAAAACAGAGTTGGTACGTGCGATCCACGGGAGGGTATAAAATTCTATTGACACCCAAACGACATGTAGTTTTAGCAAACAGTCTGATGGAGGAGCTGTTGCCAGTGCTGCGTTAGAAGGGGTCGAACTATATTTTCAGGTTAAGGAAAGAGCAGGAGGAAGGCAAGGAGAAATGAACATACAAGACAAGGGAAACGTTAAACCGGAGACGTACGTGTTATTTCATCATAAGTAGCAAAATATGTATTTATTACATGCAAAATTTTAGTGAGATGCAGCCTGAGTCAACAGTCGTATAATCATCAAAGACTACAAGTTCAGTGCACAAACTTTGATCTGAGATTCACCGAAGCTTATCTTAGTCTTCCAAGGAAACAGAAAAAAATATTCGACTTTTTTATGCCTGTTATTTCTATAGTCCGAGAGCTTTCAGATCGAAAACTCTAAGCACTGACAAAGTTACAAAATATGAAGCTAAGGCTAACGGAATTTAAGATGACACAGGTATTGTGCTTCTGGTGCTATTTATAAATTTTTGTTGATTACGTACCCCGGATGTTACAAATTAAACTAACTATTTGTTATGTAGGTAAGTAAATAATAATTTTATGCAAATTAAAATATTGTTGAAGAGTAAATATATTCAAATTCACAATAACGCAAACTTCAAAGTAAATTAACGATAGTGCAAGTAAATGTGTTCGAAAATACAAGCAAATATTTACACTAATTTACAATAATATTTTTATATGATAATTCGAGAAATTTGTGAGAAATTAGATGGAAAACTGAATAAGTTATAATTACGTTACTGGAATTTCCATAAAAAAAACCAAAAACATTAACTTGTCAGCTATTCAGTAATTTGTTTTCCTCTCCATGGAAAATCGAATGCAGCAATAGAATTTTTAATACATATTTCCTGAATGCATTTGGTGGTAAAAGTCAGCTTATATCCTATTTTCAATACAAATGTTTTTCATTTATATTTAAGAAGTGAATTCCTCTAAGCTAATCAAAAGGGCTTCCAAAAGGTTTACCGAAAAGTATGTATAATATATAAAGAGAAAAGTTGACATCAGTTCCCCTGGTAGTCTGAGGAAATTGAAAGGATTTGAATTTAATATAATTATTTGTTTTTATTATTCACTATTTTATATTTGTTTGCTGTCTGGTTAGAATATTTTGAGAAAACTTTATTCTTGTTACTTCTGAAATTTGCATTTTTTTCTACTCACAAGAGAAGCTACAACTTGTATATATTCCATGTTTACATTTTATTTAGTTGTGGATTAGATCTTACCACATTTTCTCCAAACTGTAGACAAAGTAGAGAATACAAAAACAGTGTTTTCTTTCATAACGCTTAAAATAGGAAAATAAACAGAGTTTTTTGAAATAAAGCTCTCTCTCTTTTCTTTTCATTTAAGTAAGAACCGGAAAGTCTAAGAAATATCTGAATCAGAACTTCATTTCTCAGCATTTATATTCAATAGTTTTTATAAATGATTATACGTTAGAAAGGCCTCTTAGTATGTGTATGTCTTCATAATAAAAAAAAGGGGAATGAACAACAAAAAATAGCATAACGGTAAGATTTCCATATTAAACTTCTATTGCACCATTAAATTACCACACCCATTTATGTGATAAATATAATAAGAGGTACTAATTTAGTTAGAGACTTATATAGCTAGAAAATATAAAAATCTTAGATCATGCTTTGAAAATAAAGTAATTCAACAGAATCAGTAAATTTAGTTGCATCATCATTTAAATTATTTTCATGAAATTCTATGACATACAATTGGGAAATTACTTTTAATACAAAAGTATTAATAGTAAATACACCTAGTTATTATTTTAACTTTTATCCAAAAATGAAGCACATTTTTTTATAATTAATAACGACAGAAATGAGACATTTCGTTTAAAATTTATAATGAACACACACAATTAAAATTTCATTTTTGAATTAATTAAAATGCCAATCAAAGAATGAAATATAATGTTATAAAGTAATATAATCACAAATTCACGGTTATATTTTTATACAAATTTTATTTGAGAAAGTAGTTACAGATATAATTTTTTTAAATACTCGTTTATCAGTCCCTCCCCCCCCCGCTTTTCTTATTAGTTTTTCTGTGCCGTGACAGGAAAATCACGCGGTCTCTACCATTTCTGAAGAGATGGCTTAAATCATAAACGGATCACATTATAAACACACAATAAGATACATTAGTATTATTATATTCTATATTTAATTCTGTATTATGAGGATTTATCCATTTCAATCATATTTTTTTCCTTACCCAAAATACTTCCCTATTTTTGCATACATGTTACATTGCTACCATGAAGCAGAAATTTCTAAATCATGTCTTGAAATAACTAGTAAAATATTTTATGGAAATGTTGTCAAGACTAGTCGAGAAACCTTTCTAAAAATAAAATGCAAAGTTTTATATATACTCCCCAGAGGATAAAAATTCTAATTTCTAAAATATTCAATATATTTTAATCATGGAAAGCCCTCTACATTTATAGGCTTAAGATTCATAGATATAAGATTTGAGATTTTATTTATTAATATAGGCATTTCTATATGTTATACATGTTACTAACTCAATTTAACACTTCTGTGAACAAAACTAGAGAGCATTTATAGGATTGTTTGCTTATATTAGATTGAGTTATGTGTATGTCTGGCAAAGCATGAAAATACTATCAGTCTTAAATGGAGTCCTTTTTATGGGAAACTGGCTTGTAATCATATTAAATATGCAGAGTCAAGAGAACGCTGCATTGTTTTGGATGAAAGAACGCACAATATTAATTTTCTATGGTCGTTTGGTAATATTTATTAAGAATAGCTATGAGAAGGTTGCCTCTCAACGAATTGGCCGTTTAAATTTTAGTTAATGAACAGTAAAAATTTTAAATGTTGAACTATTTATTTTACAGGAACAAGCACAAATTTTGATTTTTATGTTTACAAAACCCGTTCTACTTCCAGCATTGAAACAGATTTCATAAAATGTTCTACCATATTTGGAGTTAATTTACACCTGGAAATTCTTTGCTGAGAATGGTTAATTTAACCCCTAAACTCTATACCACTTTGCAGGGTATTCGATTTTCAGACAGAAAATGGGTTGCTGAGTGATGTTTTTATGGCATTTCTTGCTTATAACAAGGACACTTCCCGCTGTGCAGTTCTCCATGAAAATACCTCACTGCTTTACGTTTTAGGTAGCTTTTCCATAATGAGGGTTATTTCGTAACGAGTAATATAGCCGAGTCTAACTAATAAAGGAATAGGGGCTATGGATATAAAATAAACAGACTGTTTAATCAAATATTCAGTTAGATTCTGAAATTTTGTATCATAAACTATTGAAAATAAATATTTCTTATTTTAAATTTACCAAAAATACATTTTAGCATTACAGTACCGAAAACCTTTCTCTCCTCGCCAACCTTCCTCACGCAAAATGTCATTATGTTGTAATAAAAACTGACTCTCTTTTTTCTTCCGTTTTCCTTGCATTTAATGATTTTTATTCAAATTTTCTTCCCCAGAAACTGAGTTACTTGAAAGACATTGGTATTGATTAAGACTTAAAGTCTCCTCTTTTTATTAATACAGCTTTCGGAAATTTTCTCTTTTCCATTGTAGATAGTTTTCTGTCAATAATGATCTCTGTTTTTCCCTTTTTTAAATATTTTCCCCACTATTAATTATAAAAATTCCTTAATTTTCCACAAGCTTTTTACATACGCTAATAAAATTCGCCGTAATGTCCTTAAAATCTTGAATTCTTTAAATTTTTAAACTAGACAGAAATTTCAATTTTATGATTAACATAAATAGGATTTTTGGTGAGGAGATACTTTAAAAATTAATTTGCTGGAATTAATTTTTTCTGAGAATTACTAACTTTCGCTGGGAATCGAACACGACGATCATTGCATCATAAGGACTATGGCTTTAACAAATGTTGTCTAATTTAATTGCTGTCGCTTTTCATGAATGTCGTAAGAGTTCCTGATAATTTAAATTTATAAATTTATAAAATTATTAGTTTTTCGTGGTATTAATTAACAAGAATTGCATTATGTAATTAAATTGTGTTAGTTAATTAAATAATATTAGTCATTTCGTAATGATCATAGGCATTTTTTTTTCATGTCACTATTAAATTGCACTAAATGCTAAGTTTGTTTTGAAGATAAGGAAAATAATTTGGCTGGTACTAAAATTTCATTTAGGTTGAAATTTTGATTTGAAAATAAATTTTATAAATATTCGATGTATTGAAATTCAGTTATTTAGATTTTACGACTATGTATTCGGTGGCCTGTTCATTGTTATATTAGTGCCTTTGAAGAGCACCAATATAAACTAGAGCTTTTAGTGGTTAGTACATTAAAGCAACTTAGATTAGCCAAAAATATCAATCAATTAAGATACGTTGTGATTTTAAAATTTAATACCCGAACAACCCAATGATAACTGGTGTGTATCATGTATAAGCAGACAAGGTAATAAAATTAAAACATCATATTAAATTTATAAGTGAAACAGACTTTTATTCTAACTTTAAAATTAATTTAAACTATGAGCGATAATGATGATGCTCCCAAGAGTCGAAACAATATTGTACAGCATTACAAATCGAAATTAATTAATAATTAACTCATTGCACTTATAATCACATAATTTTGGATCTCTCAATATTAACCAGAATTATCTTACATACCGTACTCTTTCAGCAAAAGAAAGAATTGTTTTTGATCGTAAATTTCAAGAACAGCCATAAGCTAAATGAATTAACATGAATTTACACCTTTCTAACTTGATTTTGAAATGAATTAATTACTTTAATTAAATTTAATGATACAATAAAATTCCCTAAAAAGAAATCACTTATCGCTTGAAATCCAAACAGGTAGCATTAGCACAAACCGGCTTGAGATATGTCGAGGAAACATCAAAGTCTATGAGCAGAAGCCAGGAAATCCAAACAAGTTTTGCAGCAGCACAAACAGGATTACGGTAATTATATGTTAAGGAAACATGAGAGGGTTGTAATATTTTATTACTTAATAATTATTATTATTTATTACTGATACTGGAGATGCAACGCCATATTTGTTTCGTGCAACCGTTGCTGAGCAACGAGAGAAATGTTTTAAAATTATAGTTCTGAAAATTTTAGGAATAGTTGATGTAGGAATAATTGATAGAGGAAGTAACTGTAATAATAAGCTGGAGTGTAAAACTGTAACATTTAGAAATTGTATTTAAATTGCCTGTCTTCGTAAATTGAGAATAAAGTTTATAATTTACGAAGAAGTTCATCTGTTATTTCAATAAAAACTGCAAAATACGTTACAGTCTTATTAAATTGGAGGTTCCACTTAAATACTACAAATTAGGAATGTAATTATCAGTTTCGATGGTGTTGGTCCTAATCCCAGAAAATTGCTGAAATTTTGAGTACAAGTTTGCTAGTAGCAACTGTCGAGTTTGTTTATTTCAAGGAGAAACGGATATCAGAATTTGCCGTTTTAAAGCCAATTTTTTGAAGAGAATCATTCAAAGGTCACCTTTTCTGTTTATGTAACTTGCGTCCCAGTAAAGAATTGTCAGAACTGGATATTGCTAATCTCCGAAGATAAGATTAATTTATTTAATTTTAGCATTTAATTTTAGAATTATATTTAAATAGCGTAAGTTTTTATTTAAAATAATTGATACTAAAAATGTTAGGCGAAAATTACAATTGATATTTGTAGGAAAGAAGTATTTAAAAAATTATTATTTAGGCTTTACTGTTATTTGAATTTAATTTTTATGTTGATAATTAATATGTGTAAGCCATCCCAGCATTTATAAAAAAACTGCTAACTGTGTTTTTGAATTTGTTGCCAAGCAGGCACGTGGAAAATAAGTAGCAACGTCAAACTGACGTAGTGCGATTTTATTGTACTGCAAAACTGGCAAAAGCTTTTTCTTAGTTCTCGCCATCCAGGCCTTTGGTAGATAGTAACGTCATCCCGACGTATTGCAGCTAAATTAATTTGTCAAACTGGCAAAAATTGTTTTTGTTATCGCCAACCAGGCGTGGAGATAGATGGTAAAATCGTCAAACTGACGCTAGAAAAATTCCATTGAATTGCCTAACTGGCAAAAGAGTTTATATACTTATCGCCAACGAGGCTTGTGAATAGTGAGTTAAAAAGTCAACTCGGCGCAGTATTATTTTATTTTGTGCCAAACTGGCAAAGTTGTTTAAATAGTTCTCTCCATTTGGTTAGACAGAATTTCGTATTTGAAAAGTCTCGCCAAAAGCTATATATTTTTAATGCAAGTACGATTTTTAATATAAAATTTTAAAAGGAAGTCTGTTAAAGGTAACTTGTTCAACATGTCATTCTTAGCTAGGAGTAAAAAACAGGATTTAAAAGTACTGGCAGGAGAGTTAGGTTTAACCGTGAAACCTGAATTTAAGATTGCTCAGTTGCATTAATTGATTACTAAAAGTACCGGTTATGATGAGGAATTTACTTGAGAACTACTGGCTGCAATTAGAGAAGAAAGAAAAAGAAAAGAAGAACGCGAAAGAGAAGAGCGAGTTAGAGCTTTTGAGCTACAGAAACTTCAATTCGAAGCAATGGCTCAAGAGCACAGCCAGCAGAAACTACGCAGTTACCTGAGTAGCCTTTAAAAATCAGAATTCACGATGTCATGCCACGTTTTAACCCTAAAGAAGATGAAATAAGTTTATTTCTGGTGTTATTTGAGCGTTAAGCTAAAATAATGAATATACCTCCTGAAAATCAAGTGACTCAACTTATTTTATTGCTGCCTCCTGATATTGTTCAGCTTATTACTAGAAAACCAGAAGAGGGCGCGAGAGAGTATGAATATGTAAACTTCACTGTTACAACGATTTAAATTGAGTGCGGAAAAATTTCAACAAATGCTTAATAAACACCAAAGATCTACAGAAAATACTTGGTATGATTTCTACTATGAATTAAAGAATTATTTAGAAGCATGGCTCAAAATTAAACATTAAAACTTTGAAAAGCTAAATGATCTCATGCTGGTTGATCAAATTAAAAAAAGTACTTCTCCTGATTTCAAAGAACATTTTATGGATGAATGGACTACCATCATTTCACCTACTGAGATGGTTTAAGAAAACTGAAGATTTTGAATATGTGAGAAAAACAATAAAACCAAAATTTTCTGCCAATCAAACTCAGAGAATTAACAAAATGTCATTTAAACCATGTTACGATAGTTTTGGGAAAAAATAGAGCATCCGCCTCATTTTAAGCATTCTGGTAAATGGGATGATTCAAAATACCAGAAAGATCACTGACAAAGAAGTCAGTTCCAAAACATGAACCAAGAAAATTTATATGACAAAAGATATCGGCTCCGTTGTTTCGAGTGTGGGTCATACGAACATTTTAAACCTCAGTGCCCTAGCTTAAAACTAAATGAAAAGATAAATTGCGTATTTTCGAATGATGATTTGTTAGAGACATATACAAATAATGGTTTAGTTAATTGTTTATGTTTCTAACATATACAATTCACTAACAATTACTGTTGGTATGAAATGTCTATTCTTCGAGACACAGTAGCCATAATAGATGTTATTTCTCGAAAATACATAGGCAGTTCAAAAATGACTGGAGAACATGTCTGCATGCAATATCATTTAAATGACCATTTAGTGTGTCCACCGTTAGCGGAAGTTGAAATTAATTGTGAACTTGATCGTATAAAGACAAAGGCAGCTGTTGTTACAAATGATCCCGGTAGATATGTATTGGATAACAAAAGTGCTCAATTGTTCAAAAATAAACCATTCTTTAATTTAGAAAAGGTAAATGCGGTTTTGACATGATCTCAAGTAAAAAAGTCTGGTGAAGAAGATCGAAGTAAAGAAACCGAAATGGAGAAAGTATAAGAACTGTCATTTATTGAGATTGACGCAGATATTTTACCGCAAGCTGATGAGAAAGAAAATGAAATTAAGGAAATAATTAACGTTAATTCTAAGGAATTAACTGAACCTCAGCATCGAGGCAGATATCTAGCCTCATTTCTTAACGAAGCTAAAAATGAAAATTCTAGCAAGACAAATGATTTCAAAGTAAAAGAACGAACGAAGAAAAAAAACGAAGAAAAGTCCTGAAAAGAAAGAAAAAAAATCATTGATGGCTATGCGGTGAAAGAATGAAAAATCTTCTAGTATTAAAATAAAAAGCACCAGCGTAGAAGGAAAGGACAAAAGCAAAAGCATTCAGGAAACAGCAAAGAATTTAGAAAAAAATAATGTATGTTTTCAAACCAAACAGAGAAACATGCATGAAATTTAAACAAGAAATCTCCAGTTGCAACCTCTCTTGTTGAACAAGAAACAACTCTTGCATGTGATGTTAAACATATTACTGAGCCATATAAGGATGCTGTATCAAAAGTTAGCAAACGTGTATCTAAATCATTTCAAAAAATAAAACCTTCTGAAAGGGAATCAAATGAGTTTGCGAAACGAAAGAAAACTATGATTCAGGAGATGAGTCTCAACAAAGGCAAAAAAACATCGTCGCATTTGTGCATTTGAAGAATCAGAATCTGATAGTGAAGCTGAAGAAGCACAAGATAAAGCTTCAAGAAGTACCCATATATCTGAAGATCCTACCACTGTAATCATACAAGAGTGTGAGGATAGCGAAGATCCAATTCCTCATACTCCTTCTAATATACCCAAAGGCAAAAGTGAAATTTTGAAAACGGTTAAGAAGACATATCAAGATGAAGAAGGTTTCTTTGCTACTAAAACTGAAAAAGAACTCGTTTCTGCATCAGAAGATGAAGAAGACACACTGAAAGCAAAAACAAAAGAGTTAATTTCTGGAGAAACTAAGCTAAAGTACTCTACCACAGAAAAGGAATGCGCCGCCATAATATTCGCTGTAAAGAAAATGCAATGTTATTTAGACGGGCATACTAAATTCCTCATCATGACGGACCATAATCCCTTAGTTTGGCTCAAAAATAATGGGAGTCTAAATCCGCGACTTATGAGATGGGCACTGGCATTACAACCTTATAATTACACTGTCGTTCATAGAAGTGGTAAAAACCATAAAAATGTAAATGCAATAAGTCGTACTCCCTGGCCTGATTAAAGAATTTATTTTGTTTTTGAATTTAGATAGAAATTTATTTTATTTCTTAATCTCCTTCTGACTGTATGTTACTATGATATATGTTGTATTTCAATTATGTATTGTGTTGTTTTGAAAAAAATAAATTGTAAGCTTTACTTCATAAAAATATCAATTAAAGTTTATCTGGAGAGGGGAGAGGTGTTGTAATGTTTTATTACTTAACCAAATAATAATTATTATTCATTATTGATATTGGAGTGGCAACGCCATATTTGTTTCGTGCAACCGTTGCTGAACAACGACAGAAATGTTTTAAAATTATAGTTCTGAAAATTTTAGGAGTAGTTGATGTATGAAAAATTGATAGAGGAAGAAACTGTAATAATAAGCTGGAGTGTGAAACTGTAACATTTAGAAATTGTATTTAAATTACCTATCTTCGTGAATTGAGAATAAATTTTATGATTTACTAAGAAATTCATTTGTTATTTCTACAAAAACTGCAAAATACGTAACAGTCAATGAGCAGAAGGCAGAAATCCAAACAGATGGCTGCAGCAAAAACAGTATTAAGGTTTAGTTATATGTAGAGGAAACATCAAAGTCTATGAAGTGAAGGCAGGAAATCCAAACAGGTGGTAACAGCACAAACCGGATTAAGGTAATTATATGTCGAGAGCGGCAGGGGAGCGTTTTCGGCACGGACAAGAAAGTGATGCAGAATTGGTCGACTGGCAAGACATAGAATTTCATTAAAGATGGCTGATGGCTTCTTCCAGTAATGCGTCCTCAGCTCAAGGAACATGGGTGCGACAGAAGATGAACAAGGCGACATCTGAGTTGAATCCTCAGGCTATGAAAGGTTAGGTTAGGTTAGGTTATTCAATTATGGCAAAGCACACGAGGGCTATCTGCCTAAAGGGAGGGATGCCTTCGTGGAGAACTTTATAAGGGAAACTGGCTCGTATACACGTTACACATGGGGAAAACCACGAAAACGCCCATGCAGCCAGCCCGTTCGCGGGACTCGAACCTCGGACAGAACTACCAGTGTTCAGCGTCTTTACCGCTCGGCCGCTGGTGGGCCCAGGCTATGAAAGGAGGAAATAAATGGCTGTGCGAAGGTCACGATGAATCAGGAAGATCTAGTGGACTGCAGTTGCACTAAGACGGAGATAAACCACACTTCCCTGGTGTAGAAGCTCATGTTAACAGATGGTGAAGTAATATAACAAAATTTTATTCCAGAGTAAACTGGATAACTAGGAAGATTCGTCGAAGGCGTCAGACAGCCGTATCCAGAGGGAACCATATTATTGCCCCTTATTGCTACTTAAATTCAGCACAGCTAAAAGCGAAGGAAAAGAGAGCGCAAGAGTGCGAAAATCTAGTGCACAGGCTTTTTGTTACAAACGCTTACCAACAGCTCCAAAACTCACTCGAAAAAGTGACAATTCCTGGTAAAAACGCCCAGCATAAAACAGTGTAAAAATTCTTACTTTTCAAAGCGTTAGTTCAACACCTTTTCCCCGCATCGCCAGAAACTTCGCCAATCAAAAACACCTGTCGAAAGTAAACAACGAGTAAACCTACAACTCTGCCAGATGCTCAAAGGAACCTTCACCATAAATCACCCCAAAGCAGCTTAAAAATGACAAGAGCAATTTATCTCCCTCACCAAATCCAACGAAACCAATAAAATTTTTGTTAATTAAATGAGCATATTTCACAAACTAATTCAGCTATCAACTTGAAAGTATTTTTAAATTAAAGTGAACATTTTTCTAAACTCAAATTAAATAATTTTAAATCCAGATTATAACATGAAAATCACACCCATTTCCATTGTCTACTGCCAAACGAGTTCCGAAAACGAAAGTAACGAACTTACTATCTTAAGTTCAAGACTCCAATTAAAAGTAAAACAAATTAACACAGAGATTAAATAAAATGCACATTGTAATTTGGAATATAAATGAATGAATTAATAAATTAGCTTAATTTTCTTCACAACATCATTCAGGCACGCTTAGCTTACTTTTAGAGAACTAAACTGCCTTTTTATTTATTTATTTATTTGACAGGATTTCTGAAATCACTAAAATTCTTTCTTTTCTTTCATTTATTTGTTCAATAAGGCAGCATGCCATCACTTGCTTCCGTATTTTATTGTTAAGCAACGCTTTTGTAACCACTTTCTAGTGCTCTGTATTCCTTTTCACTTTTTTATTTTTCATCTGAAATATGAATAAACTTACACTAAAAAGTGCAGCAGAATCTCTTTAAAACGGCAGCAACATGATTTCAACGATTTCGGATATGAAGATTTTTTCGGATAATTGAATATATATTTTTAAAAATTACTTATTCATGTTTTGCGAGGCCATCTGCAGAAATTGTAGCATGCAAAGCCTAGTGGTCGTATTTTAATCCATCTTCTATTATTAAACAAATAACATCAAAAATCGTACCAAGTTATTTAAAATAAAAACACATGCACATGATTTTGTGTTCCATAAAAGTAAAACTGAACAACATTTTAAAATCACTATATATATCACTATATAACACGAAGAATACGAATTTTTTAGTGTGATGCCATATAATTTTGAATATCTGCCCGCTTACGAGACTGTCCCCGGAATTTAAAAAAACTGCTATCTGCAGCTTCGTAACACCTCGTACTGACATAAATGAACATTGTTCAGCAAAGTGAAACAGAATATTAATAGCTGTAAATACGATTTATTTTTATGAAAGATCTATTTACTACTCACGAGTGATTTAAGAACGTTTATTTATTTCGAATTATATAAAATTACGGTGTTTAAAACCTACTTCCAGATACTATTTCTTTTGTTTATTATGTAATTTATCTTGTGCTAGTAATTTGTTTGCTATCACTACCGTTATCCCGAGCATATTCCTTTCTCTTTTTGTGTTTTTCGTTGATAGTTTTGTTTTACACGAATAGTTTATGATAGTAATTTTTTCATCTTTTCACAGTAAAACACTTAACTTCTTTAGGCTATGTCCGGTTAATTAGCAACCTGGTTAAATCTTCGCTGGTTAATCGAGAACTGAATGCAATTAAAGACTCTAATTATATCTGCCTGAAAATAACTTATTTGCGCTGTTTGGAAAACATGGTATGGAACTAGCATTGCCTATTTATGTAGGCGGTGCTGGAGGGGGGATTGAACCTACCTACTATATTAAAAACTCGATATACATATAATTACTGGAACTTATGCTTGTGCATTAGTACGCATGTACGTGAGTTATAAAAAAGAAATTTTAATGTCCTGTACAGTCTAGTTTAAGGATCATGAGTACCATATTATTGCGGGGAGGGTGAAAACCACGTATGTACTAAATCAAAAATAAAACTTTATGCCTCAGTATATGCGTCCGTCAGTTATTGTAAGAAATCTTAGCGTCAGCTCTGCGCAAAATAAAAAAAAGGCCATTTAGAGGATCGAGTGAATAATGCCCAAAGAGAGTTCTCGAGAAGGGTAAAAAAATAGAACGAAAGCAGCGGTAGGACGGAAGTGACGCGAAATACTTGCCATTTTGTTTCCCAATCTCGTATGAAGCACTTACTGCCTGTACTTCGACTCTTACTGCCGGACATTACGGCGACTGCAGTAAAAGAAAACCGGACTTTCTAAGCGTTCTATGCTTCTGCGAGGGGTCGAAGTTCATCATTAGTTTCCAAATGATGCGCATGCGCTTTTAGTTTAATTCGCACAGAGAACAATAAAGCTGCGCATTAGGAAAAGGTTTAGAAAAGCTGTAAAAGAATTCCCATAAGCGCGAAGATCAATTCTAATGTCATTTTTCTCAGAAGTGTTGGTTTAGAAGATATTCGATACAAAAGAAAATCCCAGAAAACTTTTTCTAACATTGTGAAATGCATTTTTTATGCTTAAAACGAGCCTAATTAAAACTGGCCAAATTTTTTTAAATAATGTCAAATTTAAATTAAAATTAAAATTTTCAGAATTCCCCCACATAACATAAAAGCTTGTTAGATAACACATTATTGTTGTGGCAACGATTTTACCAATAATTGTTTCGTAAAGGAAGTCTATTTTGATATTCTCTGTACTGGCATATATCAACTTCACCTTGGTATATTTTACTAGCGATGCATTCGTATGCAGGGTCAAAAACAATTGCACGAAAAAACTGCAGTTGCATCAACAATTTAAACTATTGTTGTCGCACATATGACTCCAGTTTCAGGAATGGGTCCAAAAATCGTAAGCTTTCATAACCAAAACTAACAGCACATCTTCGATACAATATATAAATCTTAAATTGTTTTACATGCTTGTGCAGAACAAATTCTCAGAAACGTCACCCGAGAATAAGAAAATGTTAATTTTTAACATCAGCTGAAATAAGTACAGTAGTACCTCCTTATCCGAGGATAAAACATTGCAAGGCAAAGCTCGGAAAATACTATCAAAATCTAGAAACATAATAATAAAGTATTCTGTACACAGCACTATATGTTGCACTACTAAATAAAATAATGTAAAACAGTACATTATAATGTACATTTAGTTTCATCCACCAGTTATTCTATGTTAATTAGTTTTTCAGACTTTCTCTCTTTCCTTTTTCCTGCCAGAAAGCTCATTTCTAGTTCATGCGTGTTCAAATGTTGTAGGAAGAGATAGTATTCAAAGCAAGGTTTTAGGCGGTGTTCCACCTGCTGAAGGTTACGTTTGCTATTTGATTCTCTCGACAGCAGTTTATCTGCGGCGTTGAGTTATTCTCGTCATTAGGTTTGAAACGCCGATGTAAGGGCCGAACATAGTTGCGATTTTCTGTCTGTTTGGCCTTTTCGGCTAACTTGTGATTAACTTAGTTTCAATTTCAGTTCTCCTACTTTTTGAGTTACGCCATCAATGCTGGCAGGTTCTGTAAGCACAAGATATGCCTTCTGTTAACTTTATTCCGAGTTGAAAGGTTCTCTTCCCAGTCTTTACAGTCACCATTCACAGTCAGTTTCTTTACACCTTTCACAGTTTCTGTGGTAATTTTCAAGACATCACGATAGTCGCTTACATCTTAGGTAGAGTTCTCGTAGTTCATATTTCCAAACCGAATGAAACTCAATAATGCAGTGAAGTATACTCACATACCTATGACAGCAGGGAATTTTAACTTACACCACAAAAGAACGAGCTTGCTGTCTAGTTCTTACACTAGACATCAGGCATGTCAGACTCATGGCCCTTGACTCAGTTTTCTACAGACCACCCCGAAAAAGAAACAAAGTAAATAATTATAGCATATTAATAAAAATTAGAATTCCACCGAATACCTAAGAGTATGTACAAATTCGGGTGCTGAAGAGGACTGTATCTTTGTAAAACTAATTTCTGATCTGATGCTGAGAAAATGTCAGCCCATTTGCAAATGGAATTAAGAGAAATTCAAAGGGAGTGAACTGTAAAACAAAAATTCAGTCAAGTGGGTAGTTCCACACATTTATTTACATATACATTCCGAATTTAAAGCAACATTTTCCTTTTCTACCGTTATGTACAACAAATAAGGGAAATAGTGGATAAGG
>KK116539.1:0-14873 GCA_000611955.2 Stegodyphus mimosarum | reverse complement strand
TTTTAGTATTCCTAGAAATGGGAATCTGAAACATATGGCTGAATATGAAAACTGATATGCTAGCTACATTATCGATACAGTCCAGAAAAATTTTAACAATATTTCAGACTATTCTGATATATATATATATATATTCAAAAGAGAAAAGATTTTTTTTTCAAAAATTAAGTGCTTATAAGCTGCAGGTTCGCAAATCGTGAAAAGATATTTTTAAGGAGATGAGGTAGTTTAGGTGGTTCGTTTACAGTAAATTTCTAGTGAAGATCCTAACCATTTAGAATCTGCCTGCTCCCAGATCGTGTTTCATTGGCCGGTTTTCAGAACTCTTTTTTGTGTATGCATAACACGTCCGTTTTTGGACATATCAGTACCATTTCAACGCTAGTTAGGGATTTTGCATACACTGAACAATTTGCGACCGGAAAACGTTGGTGTTGCCTCTCGATATTTTCGAGTTTCTGTAACTATAACCGTAGCAGAGAGCATCCGTGTGTTGTCATTCACAGAATCTCGAGCGCATACCTCCGAATAACTATATTTGCAATATCATCTCGATTGGTTAACCGGAACGGACGCTAGAAGTGCAGATGTTGGCAAAGTTCCTTTATGACCACCCTGTAAATAAATAAAGAAATACGAAATACACTTATGAGTCATTCTCGAAGGAATCCAAAATTTCTATAGAAGGAAAAGTTTTTGTAAAAGTATGAGATACTTTAAATTTTTTCTAACTTAGAACCTATCAATGCATTACAAATACGATATTTGGCACAATCGTATAAGACATATGAATAATATTATTCAGCATCTACCCGCCTAAAATAATGGTTATGAAAAGGAAATAAATATATGATAAATTTAATAGTTAGTATAATTTCACATCTCCAGCCACAGCGATGAAGAACTGCCCTTATTGCTTTTAAATTAGTTAGTATATTAATCACCTGCAGACGTTAGATGTGAAAAAGAATTAAATATCTTTATATGTTTGTCAAGCGGCAAAAGACTGCTGCGCTGAAAATAAAAATAGTTAATTTCGAATAGTGGCAACGCATTTCTTATTTCTTTTAAACTGCGAAGATTTTGGATAAGTTTGAATGACAACCAACGCTTACCAATAAGTAATCGACAGCATTTTAAATTGTTGAATGTGTTAATAAAAATTATGAAGTTTACGCAAAATATGAATTAAATTGAAAACAAATTGGAAATTCAAAATTAAGACTTTGAGAGGTACAGATTCGAATGAAGGACTATGTCTGTTCAAAACATAGCTGCTCTAAGTGCAGTAATTTTTTCGAAATGCAAGGAACTTATTAATTATACACACGCACATACATATTCTTCATGACTTAATAATGGAGAATAGTAAAAATTGTGTGTCCAGATCATAATTCCTTGGACTTTGGATATGAGTAATTACTGTAGCTGATAACTTAGCATGCTAAATTATAAACCTACAACAATTAACATAATTTACTTATATATATCTGTTATACTTTGTAGAGACATTAGGTAATTTTTGGAAGTAGGATGGATAAAAAATGAGCAATGCCCTTGCCGGGACTCGAGCCACGGACCTCCCAAATACGCGTCGAGCGTGGTTACCACTACACCACAAAGGCATGCGAAGAAGGCGGGAGAAATACCTTATGAGTTAATCAGTAACAGAATGTTATGATAATTGTATATCAGATTATTAGGTCAAACTGGTAGCAATCAATTTTTATGCTGTTCTTCTTTGGCAGAGTAAACGAGGATATAATCTTTAGATTAGCAACTATTCCACATATAATATATATACAAGAAAAATTTAATTACACATTCAGCGCATTATACTTATTGCGTCCAACTTTACTTTTTTATGCGTTCCATACTTGTTTTCAATATTTTATAAAATGTAAAATTACAGGAATAAGGATATTTGGCAAACGCTTTGGAATGCTATCTACATGCTAATTTGTATGGATATACACACCTTTAATGCCAAAGTCCAGGACCATAAAGACACACACATGACTTATCTACCGGGTCTACAATCTAAAATGCATTAACCACAGAATGAATTTATTAAGGTTTAAAATCAATCTTTTAATTCACGCTTCATCCTGACAGTTACAAAAAACTTAAGCGACAACAGAATACAACCTCCACAGCTTGAGAGAAATTCAGAACAGATGTTCTAGCCAGATTAAAATATTAAATTTAGAGTAATACTTGCCTGCTGAGCTTTGGTACTGTCCTTAATATTTTCACGAAGGTATTGCGGTTAGTGAAACTAAAGTCCGATAAATCAATTCAGTAACAGCGAGTTGTAAGAACGATAGCTGCCAAAGACTCTCTCTGAATCTCTAGAACTTTGTGCTTAAATATATATTAACTAATTTGCAGTCTGAAGTTATTAAGTATAAAAGCTCTACGCATACAGTTTTGTAACAACGAATCTTTTATTAACTGTACTTAAATTCTCGATCTGCAGTTTTTGAACATGCCTTTAAGCAGCAGCACATAACGAAACAGCAGGATATGATACAATCCTGAGGCACTGAAACATTTTTAAGACATAAAAAATTCTTTGAATAAGAGAATATTTAGTGTGACATTCTTTCTGTAACATTCCTCCTGAAAATGAGGCGTTAATTTTTTCTTACATTCAATTTTCTCCAGTTTTTAATAAAAATAATCAAATAAATTTAAATACATAAATATCAGTTATTTCTGTTACGATGATTCATACAGAATTGCTAACTTCTTGCATGTGCAGAATTATTGTAATTAATTAAAGACTATTTCTTACATTATATACCCTAGAAAAAAATAAATTGACAATTTTCAATACATGCAAATAAGGCTTTGCAATAATTTTATAGTGGCCTTTAGATATTTGTTCAAAATATTATGCGTATTAGTTAAGTGTTTGAATGAGCATTTATAAATTTGTCTTTGTTAAAACTGTCGGTCTCAAGAATATAAAAGTATTTTTATGTTTAATGTCCTGAGGCATTTGGTGCAAGGATAGATTATTTTTGCAGTATTTAAATTTTATTATTTATAATATGTTGAAATTAGGATTATAGATATTAGGCCCATTATTTAAAAGTTAAATAAAAGTCTTTTTCTTCTCTTTTTAAATAAAAAGTTAGGAAAATTTAACTTTAGGAAGAAAACAGAGTAAAAGTCTTAGCAAGTGTTGAAACAGAATCTGGCTCAGAATTAGGTCTTTTGAATCAAATATTTGTATAACATTTTTGAAGTTTTTAAAAATAAAAGCGAAGTCTTTTAAATCGGATTTTTACTACTTTTTAACAAACACGCGGTCATAAGAAACAATTAATATTATTGTTATTGCTTTGTAGACTACAATGCACTTAGATTAAATACAACTTCTGTATGCATTAGGCAATTAAAACTTCTTAAGATCCCTTTTATTGCGATGATCAATTCATTAATGTGGACTGGAGTCGAACCCGTAATATCTTGAGCTTTTCCCTACTGATAGTAAGAAAAGGCATTAGTAAACATAACAATTTACAAGAAACGGTACTTTTTCCTTCTCAAAGGAATATAGTTGTATCCTGAAAAATTGGCCTTTATAGTACTTTGGAAATATATCTGTAGCTAACTAGGAAACTAGTAGTATTTCTTCCATCGATTAATTTTTAATTTCTGGAAGCGTGTGAATTTCCCTTTCTGAATGTTAATGGCACTGTTGGTTCATTTCCGGCTTCGGAATGAGGTCCGGAAGGGAGGTATTGATGTGGTCGTAATAAAACTGGTCGCATCTATGAATAAGTTGATTCATCGTTGGATGAACTTTTCTGTATTTCCTTCCGCTAGGGTAAAACGTTTGATTATAAGTTGTGCCAGATTCATTTCTAGAATAATTCTTATTTCAGGTTTTCTAGTAATATATTAGCTGTGATTAACAAGCCATTTTAATATTCTAACGTCAGACAAACATAAAAATGCTGTACAAACGAGATATTTGATGGCATGTCAGTTTCATACCTTGACAAAAGATTTGATGAAACTATAAATTATGAATCTATAATTATGAATAAAGTATAATTATTAAAATATAATTATGAATCTGAGTCCATTCATTTAAAGATAGATTAAAAATGATATAATGTCGTAAAAAATAATCACATTTTAACTTTTCTTAGTTATAGTTTTTTGCAGCTGAATGTAATTAAAATGTAGATTGAAGTAAAACTTTTATTTACGCACCATTTAGATGGTGGAGAAGATGAGAGGAAATTTTTTTAAGCAAAACTAATCTCGAAAATTTCAAGGAAAAAATAAGTTTATAAGTTTTAAGTAGTGCTATACGGTATTACAGACAGCAGAAAAAGCAGTAAGTTCGAGTAAGACAATTTTCCGAATACACTCATCTACATACATAGGCAGCATCTATAGAAAGCATCTACAATAATTAGGGTCTGGAAAAGGTCATACTCCTTAGGTAAATACTCATGCATATTCATACAAAGATATTTAACGCAATTTGTTAAGAAGGAAATAAAAAAAAGGGAAAATAAACTATGAAATGGTACGTCGTTAAAAATATAGTTAATGTTTTAAATAAATAATGTAATTAAAAAATATAATTAATGTTGTTACAAATATATAGTTACTACTATATACTAGTTGTTACAAATATATAGTTACGACAAAAATATAGTAAATGTTGTATAAATGTTGTAATACTACAGGCCCTCCAGGGGCCGGAAGCTTAAGTCGCTGACCACTAGAGGTAGCTATCCCTCTAGTGTTTGCAGTAATTAAAAGGAATCGGATGTAGACACTTCATGACTTCCTTTAGTCCGTTAAATTACACGCATTTTTGCTGCACTTCCTTTACACTTATTTCTTGCAATTATTCTAACTTAATCATCAGATCCCTGAAGCCAATTTGAAAATGGAATCAAAAATTCCAAATTTTGAAATTAAATATCGCGGTCAATTTTTTTTGCACAGGAGTCAAACTTATAATTTTTAGTTATTACATAACAAGTATAAAGCTTTCCCTAATGTACGTATAGGTACCGAGAGACAGCATTTAAAGTTAAATTTCTTTATTTGTCCATTTTGTTTTCTAAGTTGGCATTGCCGAAACCGCAATGGTTTCGTCATTTAAAAACTTCTGTAATAGGAAATGTATGACTATGACCAAACTGCGAAAATAAAGGACAGGAAAAGACATTTAAGCCGGTAAGGGGTGGACAGGTATGTCAATAAAAGAAGGGAGGTTATAGCTGATAGATGTTATAGCAGTCCCATTTACAAAATTCAACGTTCCACGGCTAATCGTTTTTGAGTTAGGCGAGATACATACATACTTACATACATACGTTCGTATTAGAGACGTCACGAGAAAATCCATTTTGAATCCATTTTACAATCCGCTTTGGAAAATAGAGTATTTTATTCCATCCGTACGTACAGATGTCAGAAAAAAATATAGTTAAATGTATTCGGGAGCGGTGAAAATGGATCTTTCCGTTGAAATATGATACCCAAAATTTTTCATCATTACAATAGTTTGTTCAACTCATTAAGGGAAATTGTAAAATGTGCTTAAGAGCGTGTATCCTGACCAAGTGACGACTTTCTTAGAGTAACCTTTATTTTGTTGCAAAGCGCATTAATTGTGAGCTTTTTGACGAAAACCGTAATAACACTACGATTACTTTCCACGAATTTTCTTATCATTGTAATTTAAGCAAAGACAAATTTCTCTAGAAGATATTAGGATGACGATTAATTTATTCGAAAAAAAAACTGATTGTTCAGAAGTTAATAGGATTGAGGCCTCAAGTCTGTTAGTTACTTCATCTTTAAAATGATGATACAAATGTTGTTGAATAGGACACCTCCATTTTTTAATGTTTGAGAATAATTACACGTCATTTTTTTTGGTGATTTTGAATTTTGTTTTATTAGTAATTGCTTTGTTTTTCTTTAGTGCACGTGTTATACCGATTTTGCGTTGGTTTACTGTGCATTTTATTTAATCTTGAATTTCAGGTTCCTTTTCTCCAGAAACAAAATTCTTTTGCAAAATAGTAGGAAACATGCACAATAAGTGTAGCACGGTTATTCCGACGAGGTCACACTTATAAGATATCAGATTCTGTTTCGCTTCAGCTCGGCTGTCACTGCACTTCCATTTTGTAAAAGTTTTTGAAATCTACTGCAAACTAAGGTTGCTTCTATATGTATAGATAAAAAATGTGTATACTTCAGATTCTTTGAGATACTTTAAACAGAAATGAAAATATGGAAAAAAGTTTCATATCAGGCTTTGGTGGTGACATTTGGCGATTTCTATGAACTTGGTGATATTCAGAAGGTTTTCAGTAAATTCATTTTCGAAGGCCCTGGAGGGATTTTTCTGTAAGATTTCAAGAATGCTTACATTCTCCGTTAGGCAATGGTGTAAATACAAGGTTTTAAGTGGCTAACAGCGCATTGAATAAAACTCTTGATGTGTCTTGCTTTGATGAGCTTTCTGCTGGGTGATTACTGTTTTTGATGGGGAACGATTTTGGTGGTATGTAATAGTCTCTGGAATATTAAAGAGAAGTTCGACTCTTTATGTTCTCCTTAAGTTTATTTTCATTCTTGATTTTAAGAAGTGTTATTCATCTCAGGTTGGAATAAAATTTTAAAATTTTGGTGTTCACTTGGACTAATTATTTAAGATTTCTGAGAATCCATATCGCTCAATGACATCAAGAGCCGAATAACAGAAATTTCAAAATCTCGTGCAGTTGATGATATGCTCAGTTCCATGCGGTTTAGATGTAATCAATATTTAACAGTGTCTAGCTTCGTGAAAAATGTTTTCCAAAATAAATTAGAAAAAAATTCATATGTAGTGTGTTTTAAGTGCTTCAAAGAACAAAAACGCAGAGGCGAAGAAGGTACAAGAACGCAAGTCCAAAGGAGATAGCAGCGTTAACTGCGTAGTTTCTATTTACACTAACCTCACGAATGTTAACACCCGTTGTCAGACAAGCTCTAGCACATGCCTAACATATAGGGTGCTTTTGAAGATGATCAAATATGTAGAGCTCGCCTCAGAAACTCCACACGCACCTTGCTTGGCATTATTACCCAAAATTCCTTCAGTATAATCTATAACGCTCCAATTCTCAGCAACACTCAACGTACTGCAAATGGTGTTAGAGCTTTACACCGATATCTATTTCCTTTAAAAGATATTAACGGCATTATCCTAGGCATTCCCACTACCGGCGAAGTTTACCTTTCCAACAATTAACTGGCAGCCATAGTCTACAATGAAGTGCTCACGCCACTGCACCAAAGGAGCACCGATTAAACCATTACCATTCTTTGAGATACCCTTCATTATACCATTGCAATAACTTCCGCCTATATTCTCCTTAGCTGCCCTCCTCTTGTAACGCAATGGCAGACTGGTCTTCGACATACTGCACAGTATTTCGTTGTTGCAGGGATTTTAATGCCACAAGTTCCATATAGGCTCGCAAAACGTAAAGATAAACGTGCTAGCTTATTCCTCTTGGTACAGCAAACGTAGTTGCATTTATACAAGATTGGTCTGGTAACCCATCTTTCCGTGACAACAAATCGTGACTTTCTCAACACAACCACCACCCCATATATAATAAAACATCGCTTTAAATCTTCATGGGAAGGACACACACGATTCTATAGATATCTGAGGCCACACGTTAACCACCTCGTAATGTCTGTAACACAATGTAAACACATCTGCATTAGATCTCTTGTATGCAAACATGATGGAGTGCATAATAAGCGCCTGCAAACGTGCCTGTAGATACAAGTCGTTGGTCTCAGCCAAAGCCATTCCCTAGTGGACATCGACTCCCAAAATAGAGCGCAGCCATGTTAAAGGTCTTAGAAGGAAAGCATAGATAATGACAGAAGAAATGTTAAGAATTTCTCGTGTTCTAGCATATCGTCGAGCGAGAGGTCTGCTAAATTAATTTAAAGCTGCTAAATTAATCTCCTGGCGTCAGCTCTATGCTGATAGTACCGAAACATACAGAACAGTGTTTTAAACAGTGTGAAACAAGTTTTTCCTATCCCCCACCATATTTACAGCTTCTCTTTGCCACATGCGAACCAGCGTTGAAATTGTTACTGCTATTTTGAATTCGATATTTTAAAACTACACACAAAGTATTCTCTTTTCGTCAAAAGCAAAGAAGAAATGCATTCATACGCAAGATCGAAAAGACAAGATAGGCTGTGAACCGCTTCCATTGACCTCTGAGGTAGATAACATTATCTATTCATTAGCAGCAAAAAAGCCTCAGTAATGCAGCCTGCATTTCCCAAAATGTTTTATGCATTCATCTTCACTTTCTGGAGACTATATCACTTCCCCATCGGCACCAAAACAATGGAAGGGGCCCTTTTATTAAAAAGTGAAAAATCCCAACTATACTTTCAGCATATCGACCAGTATGACCAGGATTCAGGAAACATTTCGAGCAAATCATCATATCACATCATAATTATTATCTCGAAAGACATAGCACATTACTTCCAAAACAGTGTGGGTTTTGAGCTGGCCTCACAACCGAACATGCAATCAGTGTTTGCACATATTGGCAGATAATAAAAGAGCTGATAACCACTCACTTGTGAAAGCAATGGATGTCCAAATGGCCCTTCGATTCAGGATAGTGGCCAAATGCTGTTAGGTCTCAGCAGAATGTCCAGGCACACAAGTTGACCTAATTCGTAGCTATTTATAGGCAAGCAAAGGACAAATAACATTAGATGGGACCATAGTGACGAAGGACATCTGCCGAAAATTCCCGCAGGGTTTCGTATTTGGGCCTGACATTGTGGAATCTAGTTGCTAATACAGCTCTTCAACTAATGACAAATCAGAGCATAAAAAAGCAATGCTTATGCTAACAATTTTCTTTTGATAGTAGTCGGTTTAAGTAGCCTGAAAAACGAATCTCAAGAAAGCCTGGAAATCTTCACAAGCTGGGCAAAAGAGTACAATATAAGCTGATAAAACTCAGACTCCGATAATCGCGCAGGGGTTCATACTCAAGATTAATGTATAATGTGTAATATTAATGTGTAAAATCCGAGACAAAACCGTGAAATGTAACAGAATGAAATATCTCAGAATAATGCTAGAACGCCGATTTACATAGCTTCCTCATATTCGTACATTAAATAAAATTTGTTCCAACTTGCCAACTCAATTCACCACACCGCAACAATGAAATGGGGAATGCCATCAAGATTCCTTCGGTTATGGTATTTGATAGTAATGGAGCGTTTCGTGTTATACGGAGTTACAGTGTGGCATAAAAATCTGCCTCATGAATGAAGCAGAACCTCAGTTCTATACAACGTCCACATCTGCTCACCATATGCAGAACGTATCGCACAACATTAACGGTTGCACGATTACTGCCTTTACACTTCGTAGCAGAAAGGGAGGCTACCATTGTAAATGTCATGAGACTTGATAGAACATGTGATCTTCGGAGCGAGATACATATACATTCCAACTCTGAAAACGCAAGACTCATATGCATTGCTACGATGATAGCGAAAACCTAAAACAAAGTGTGGGTATGGACACTACGCGGTGCACTGAATTAGTGTAAGCCGTCTACATGAACAGAACCAAGATGAAAAATGGTACTAGCAATGGCTTTTGCCATTTATAAAATAACATCGTTCAGTACAAGTGACACGCAGGCTCGGATTCAACAATTCCGTTTTCCTAGCAGAACAAATTACACTGCATGCTACAATCTGTTACGCAATCGAGCATGGCTCGAACATCGATGGCTCACAGTCACCACTGCTCTCAGCAGCTCCTCTTTACTCACACAAAACGTCTTTGGACATGGTCCATTTCCAGCATATTTGCACCATTTCTAGCTCAGTGACTTTGTGTATGCGGTAGGGAAGGAAACGCGAATCATTAAGTACACTGGTGTGCAAAACTTAAGCAACAAGTGTTCTTTTTGCCATAACTCCACGAGAAATCATCTGAGAGACATGAAATTCAGAACTGAAAGACAGCATTTGTATTTAAACTATGACGAAAGCATAGTTACTCAAAAATTAATACAATGCATCCAGTATGGAAACAAACCAAAAAAGGCTTTATTGAACTCATATTATCCTTATACATGATTGTCTGTACAAGAGGAAGAACAACAAGCAGATGTTCCTTAGTATGGGATATGCCCTCCCCTTACTGCAATGCTTGCTTCTCACCATCTGTCCATACTCAGCACCAGATTGTCCAATAGATCTTGAGGTAAGAGTGCCCATTCCTCAATCAGTATCTGTTTCAGTTGTTGGGTGTTCCCCGGAGGATGTAATCGTGCCGCACGGCCTCTCCCCAACGCATCCCACACATGTTGTATGGGATTTAAATCAGGATAATATGCTGCCCAACCCATTCGAGTGATATCTTCATTTTCCTGTAGCTTCTTAACAGCAGGAGTCCGGTGTGGCCGTGCATTGTCATCCATAAAAACGAAGTCAGCTCTAATGGCACCTCGGAATAGACGCACATGGTGAAGGATCACCTCCTGACAATAGCGATCACCGGTTACAGAACCTCTGTCGAAAACGTACAGCTCTGTCCGCCCATTCAGCATAATGCCTCCTCAGACGAGAACTACAGCACCAATGTAACGGTCTCTTTGCGTGATGTTACCGGGATGAAACCGTGTCCCGACCTCTCTAAATCACTGGCGTTGAGAATCGCTTGTGGCGTTAAAACGACTCTCATCCGTAAAGAGTACGCGACTCCGTTGATGGGAGGTGCAGATTTTGTGCCCCTTGCACCACTCTAAACAGTGGCGCCGATGGCCAACTTTCAAAGGGATGCAGCTCTCAGGACGGCGGGCAAATAGACCACCTTTGTGAAGGCATCTTGTCACAGTAAATTGAGACACTTGTCGCCCCGTTGCTGTACACAGTTTCTGAGCTATGGCGCTTGCTGACTGGTTTTATGCTCGTTTCGCCTGTAGGACGGTATATCGATCATATACTGCAGTTGCTTTCCTGGTGCGGCCACCACCAACCTTTCTAACATCTGTAACTATGGTTTGGTAGGCTTTCCAAGCGCGAAACGACATTTTTGTTGAGTCCGAGCTCTTCAGCTTCACTAGCCACACTACGCCTCTCTTCCAGCTCTCCGATCATGCTTCTATGAGTGAAGTCATCCAGGTGATTTTTTCTAGCGATATTTCACGTAAGAACTCACTTGCACTTGCACCAAATGTCTTTAATTGCGTTTCCGTCCTTCCTTTTTTTGTAGTCTTGAGTTGGGCGCGGCAACCGCACCCGTTTCGCTTACGCTCACGTCGCCTGTGATGTTTCGTTCCTAATATTTGCATACACATGAACTTTCTACTGAATCACGTGTTCATTGTACTGATCGCAAGAACACTTTTCCTGGAAGTTCATGGCTATCTGATTAAAATTTACATTGTTGCTTAAGTTTTGCACACCAGTGTATTTTACTGCGTACAGACTTCAGGATACCATTTTAAGAAACCATTTTTCCCTAACTGGTCAGCGCATGCCATTAACATTAACAGTAATAGATCTACACAAAACAATTGGCTCAGTTATATCGTGGCCCTTCCTACTTAGCCATGCCAAGCCATATGCAGCTTGTTCCAAACGCGTTTACCACCTAAATGCTCTGCAGGAATAGCCGTACACCGGCAGACTTCTCTTCTGTACAGAACGCTATTACGCAGATTCAATTTCGTGCATATTTCTGCATTAACGCTGTTACAGTTTTGTCTTTCCATGATTGCTCAAAGTAATGCGTATGCTCAAGGCTTCTCTAAACCAAAGTGTCCTATCACCTTTAACAAGTTTCGAAGTTATATTTTGTAAGTTCAACATAATTCTGTCGTTGCTCTAGTATCTTCCATCTTCCGATGAGTCGGCATCTAAACTTCAAATGCCTAACACCGTGGTCGGAGGCCAACTCAAGCATTGACCAGTACAGCATTGACAAAATATGAATATTTGCAATCGTTTTTGATTGAAGAGGACGAAAGTTTCAGTTTAAGCTGAGTGAAATATCATCAGGAAAAATCGTAAACCTATAATTGTGTTTATTATAACTGCACTTTTAGTTTCAACAATAAAAAGGTTCATGGCTTTCTTAAGTTCCTAATCTACATAATAACTGCACTATTAATTTTTGCTAAAGGAAGATAAATTTTGACTTGATCATTTGCAAAAGGAATTAACAAAAGAAGTAATTAATTCATTGTCAAAATGCTTATTCTATGATTTAATCTTTTACGTTTATTTATTTAAACAATTATCTAAAAAAGATTTGCCGATTTTTGGGCTACGGTATACACTGCGTCTATAAATATACCTACGTGGCTTTTATTTTCGCAAAAGTTTCGCTAACAAAAATGCTTTAAATGATGAAAATATTCATACTTTGAAATTTTAAATTAAAAAATCCAATTTTACAAGAATTATAAAATTTAACTTTCTATATGGCTGTCCCAATCACTATGGTTATACTAAAGAAACGTTTCTGTGCTTATAAAAATAAAAGACAGAACTTTTTACTTTTTACAACGAAAGGTGGATGAGATATTTAATTTCATAACTTGAGATTTTCGCTGCACTCTTCCGCTAGCCTAAATGTATTAGGAATAAATTAGAATAAATCTGTTTTTAATGTCATTCGGTGATATTATTTTTTGATTTACGAGTGTTTAACAGTCTTCTCATAGGTATTCCCCGGAAATGAACTTGGCACTTGAAGCGTGTAATAGCTTTGCAACACAATTCTTAACTAGTCACAAGCCATCACCATATTATCTTAAAAGATTTGAGCTAGGAAAGTCGGAATACTGTCAGTGGGGGTAAAGTCTACGATCCTAAACATTATATATTCAACTGCAGTTTAACAGCCAGTAATCATATTCAGCCTACGACAGAGCAGTATTGGCCACAATGGGCAGAAAAACTTAGTTGAAGTGGCAAAACTAAAGGGAAACCAAACGAAATTATCAAATGTTGTACAGCATGCGTCAGTTAATAGTAAGGAAATACAATGTAATGGGCAACCTTAGGTAGAGCTTCAAAGATGTATCAGCCTATTGCAGGACTCATGAGTCTGATTTAGGTATGATGATTATCATAAACTTGAATATTATTGACTAATGTAGTATGGGCATATTATGAATTTATGTATCATGATTATATTTATGGACTTATTTATCAAGATTATATTCATAGACTTATTTATTATGATTATAATCATAGACCTATGATAATAATCGTGGACTTAATGTAACACAGATTTTGATGATATGGGATTATATATGTGTGATGTAAAATGTTTCACATATGTAACACCCATTGGAAATGTATACATTTTCGAAACTGATATGAATACCGTATACGTCTCTTGGATTTGTCTAGCTAGTACCAACTAGTATGTACTTAAATGACTAAACACTGAAATACTTTTCCGGGAAGAGATAGGTCCGTGATCATCCTTGTTAATGTCAAAGTAAAAAAAGTGCATATGAGTTTTTACTTTATAATTTGTTACGTATAGTATGCCAAGTGAATTTTCCTGTAAATAATTTATAAGTTTTCTAACGCTGAAAATATATTATTAATGTCAAGTTAAAGACCATAATAATCAAATCAAAAATATTTTTCATTTATGCAAATAGTATTATAAGTTGGTTATGTATAAATACTGAAGTCTACCACTGCTTTGTAGAACTCGAAATCTCTAACAATCTGTACATACGATACCCGTTTTGAACACATTTAGACTGGTCAATACTTTTCATAGCAGTCTGCATAGCATTGCTAATCACTTATTTTATCAACATCAGGAACCTTCTTCTAAAATGATATTTCATTATGAGCTGCGAGCAAATGCAATAATCTTGCTCATCAATTTACGTTCGATTTCGGAACATGATACCAAATTTTGTAATTGAATATCCTTTCAAATTTCTGTCTTTTGTGAAATAAATATTTTTTTAAAAATGACTATGAACTTTAAGTAGCTTCAGGCAACTGTAACTTCATTGGAAGGCCATTTGAAAAGTTGGACATTATATGGATTCGTTTCTTTACTAAAAGCATTTTTGTATGGAAGCATATGTCTATGATCAAATATTGCGAAAATAAAGGCAGCATAAAGATTTTTATGGACAAGGTATATATTTACACTGCAATAGATTAAGCTCTAAGTCAGTTAAAAATTATTTAGACGGATGCCATTTTTTATTTGCTTCAGGTTCACCCAAATTGACAATGACGAAGAGAACAAAATAAGAGCCATCAGTTTTGAAATTGCTGAAGCTCATCCTTTCTCTGATTGCTCAAGTCAAACTTCAGGTTTATTTTCTTGCTACATTAGGCATACGATGCATTCTTTTTATAGCTCGTTTTGTATTGAATGAAGGGCAGCGTATTTTCTTCCCAAAGTACCGAAACGTAATGAAAGTGCGTCGGCAAAATACCTTAGTTTGATTCAATTTTATATATCGGTCGAAAAAAAAGCATAGCGGAAGTTAAGATTGGGCAACGGGAAAAGGTTTGAAATTTCTATGTGATACTGCGTTCGACTAGAGATTGGATTTTGGAAGGAATGGCGGGATTGCAGAAGAAATAAAACGTGGTTGGAACTTTTGACCGAGACAGAAAATAGCCGACTACTGCGTTCATGCTATAATCAAGCTCGGGATAATGTCCTTCTTGAGTTTTTATTTTTGTATGCTTGACGCTGTTGTGTAGCAAAATTTTCATGTAACACTTAATTATTTAAGTTTGACTTAAGATTAATTTTC
>KK116538.1:81491-98951 GCA_000611955.2 Stegodyphus mimosarum | reverse complement strand
TAATGAACTTAATAATATTCCTTTATCAAATGATACAGTAAATCGACGAATTCATCAAATGGCAAATTCCATAAAAGAGACGTTTATTCAAAAAATAAAAAGCAATGAATATTTCGCATTGCAATGAAATTCGAATGAAAGTACTGATATAACGAACTTTGTTTAATTATTAGTTTACATACATTTAGAAGAAGATTAACGAATTGCCGAAGAGTATTTATTTTCTGAATCTCTTCATGATAAAGCAACTGCAAATGAAGTTTTCAAAGTATTTGACAATTTCATGTCTGAGAATCGATATTTCATATAATAAGTGCATTGCCGTACGCAATGATGGAGCTCGGGCAGGAAAACATTCCGGCGTTATTTATCAAATAAAGAAAGTCGCACCTGAAACTAAACTTGCTCACTGCTTCATCCATCGTGAAGCTTTAGTGGCCAAAACAATCTCGGAAAACCTGAAAATCGTGTTGAATCAAGCTAGCTGTGAAAATTCTTAATTTTATTAAAATCCGAGCTTTAAATTCAGGAATATTTACGACTTTTATGCCAAGAGATGGGCAATGAACATGAAACGGTTTTTTTGCATTCCGAAGTAAGGTTGAGAAAAAATCCAGAAGCAAAGTTTTAAATTGTATTTTTGAACTTCGATCAGAAATTCAAATTTTGATCTGTGATTCAAAATTTGAATTGCAAATATGCTTATTTAGGGAATTATAATTGGCGCGTTTAACATATTTAGCTGATATTTTTTGGAAAGTTAAAAGAATTAAATTTATGATTACAAGGACAAAATGTTAATTCGTTAAGCATTAGAGATAAAGTAAATTCAATGATAAAAAACTCGAGCTAATAATCAAAGAATTACATAATGATATTTTAAGCTTTCTACCACTTTCATAAAGTTTTCTAAATGAAAATAATTTGAAAAAAAAAACCTCAAAGGTTTCAGATTTTAAATTACGTCCAAAGGGGCGTTTTTTTTAACGTTTTGTGTGTTACCTTTATTTATTAAATATCATGTTCTACGTACTCACACCATAAAATTCAGTTCAACAGTAATATCACAAAATAATTTTAAAATGAGCATACCTTTAGAATTTCCGACACACAGTCTCGCGCGCTGGAGATAAATACTTTTTTTTTTGGCTTACAGAGTTGCCATTGCTCCCTTTGAAATCCTTTAGTTTGTTAATCAAAAATTCGTTGAAGTGCTACAAAATGTGAAATCGATAATAAAACAAATTTCAAATTCAAATTAGGGCTTCTACATGCCCATATTCTATTGAAGATTACGTTATTCAAATTTTGATGGCTCTAGGTACCTTTGTTTTATCACCATGCGAGAAGCATGCATACATTCATGCAGACTCTTCATTATTTAATTTCTTTAAATATAATACAGACGATAATATTTGGTGGCAACAATTTGAAAAGTAATTCGCCATTTACAGTTTTCAACGCAATATGCCAAAACGAAATTAATAGTCCTTTAGGGCAAATTGCTCCTTTGGACTAATAAACGAAGAATTAGCATTCGACATTAAAAAATATTGTTTTTCTTTGATAAATAATTTCAACATGTATTTTCTCGAGGACTATGAGAAAGAAACTTGGATTAGAAATCCATTTTGTTCAAATAAACGTGAAATTTTATCTCGTGAAGAAAAAGAGCAATTGATAGAAATTTCCTTTGATCGAATTCTAACTGCAGATTTCAAAAATAACGCACTTGTTAAATTTTGGCAGAAAGGAAAAAAAAATATAAAGAAATTTCAAATAAAGCCATTAAATTTGTACTGCCTTTTTTGCACAACCTATTTGTGTGAACAAGGATTTTCTTCTACTTTATAGTATTTGAAAAATAAATGCAGTACAAAATTAAAATTGGATCCTAATTTATAGTTAAAACTAAGTGAAATAAGACCAGACATAAAGAAATTGATTGCTCTTAAACAGACTCAAATGTCGTACTAAATTTTAGAATTAAATTATTATAACTTAAATTTTGATAATTCAAATGGTAACCAATTTTTAATGTAATATTTTTAAAGTGCGCATATTTAATACAAATAGCCAGTAGCAATAGCGAAACATATTTATTTTTTAATACTTCTATTGAGAAAGTGAAAAATAATCATTATAAAATGTAGTGGTGGTACTAATGTTTTTCAATTTTTATTTAGATTGTACGCGTTAGCCAAAAAGTTGGGAACCGCTGGTATAGATGGTTTAGAGCGGATGTGCAAAGTTACTGGAGGTGTATGTAAGCATCGAATTACAAGATCTATTCGAAAGCACTCGTGGTTTGCAAAGAGTAAATTGAGCATGTATGGTGTTTTGAGAGTTATCTATATGTGGTTGGCTAAGTGAGGGAATGATTTTATACGATCTGAATTACGTATTGCTAAAAATACGGTGACAAATTGGAAAAGTTTTGGAGGGAAGTGTGTATGGAGTTATGATTGAAAGAGAATGTGATGTTGCGTAGGGAAGGCGTGATTGTAGAAACTGACAAAAGTAAATAAATAAAATATCATAGAGGGAAAAGAGTCGAAGGGAGATATATGTTTGGTTTGCTTCAGGGAGAGACGGATATAGATTGGTTGAAAGCAGAGGAGCCTCAATTTGTTAAATTAGTACAAATATATAGTAAATTATGATGGTTAATTTAGTGAATTAATATAGTGTTTAAAAAAATTAACAAAAAATTCTGATATTTATTTATTTATTTATTTTTGCTGACATGCTCTCGCACTGTGTAAACAACAAGGAAAAACAAGCATATGATTTGAAGCAACTTCTAACCATTATTTAATGTCAGAGGCTTACAAACATAATAAATAAATCAATTTAAAGGCACTTCAGTGATACATATTTGATTCAGTGTAGAGAAAATAAGACTACTTATCTGAAAGTTCCTGTTTCTCTTCGGATTGCAGAAGAATGAACAGCGAGGAAGAACAGAAAAACTGTCACATTTGAGAACGAGGTATTTCGGAGAAAAATTGTAATAACGTTTCCAAGGAAATGAGCCTTTTTTTCCGAAAAACACATATAAAAATGCTGAATCTGTCGTTCATAATCACAGCCCCCCCCCGATCACCTCAACGTACTGAAATTTTGCGGATATCAGGACTAATGGTTGGACTTTGTTTGGCAACAATGAAATAGAAATCATGGCGTCTGCTCTCCATTGGATACCTGATAAACTTTATAATTACTGTATTACTGCTGTTGGAGCTAATTATTATTTATTCCAAAGAGAATTAAGGACATTTCATTGTGATTTATTATTTGATGTGCATTATAAGGTTAGTTGTGTTACTGTGTAGTCCAGCGCAATCATATGTTGAGTATTGTTTACATTAATTTTCTAATGCGTGCAACTATACAAATTTCGAATGATCACAATGAAATCGAACTACTACGATAGTCTATTGTACGACATATATAACTTTTCATTTGCAGATATTTTATTTTTCTGTTTTTCTATCGTAGGTGAATAGTTTTTTGCGCAAATGAAAAAGATTAGTATTTTAATATGTGGTATTTAAATAAAAATATCAATTTTTGTAAACGCAGTATTACTCGTTATTAGTTATCTTGTCCCAAGAAAATGACATTATTTATGTGCAAAGTGATTACAACCATTTATTTATGTGCAAAGTGATTACAACGTTAATGAACTGTATATTTAAAGGTACATTTTAATGTTAAGTTCATTTATAATTTAATGAAGGGAGTAATGAAAAATATTCTGTATTACTTTATCTTTGAATAAAGTATGTAGTTCAACGTGCAGTTATCAATATTCCTTCGGTTACTGTAAGAAACAGTCTTATAAATTTTATTTATTTATAGCTATACAAAGAAGGACGTTTGTTTCAATTAGGAACTGAATTTGAAGATTTATCAGTGTTTGAAAAAGTATTAAAAGTAAAAGATAAAAGGTAATTAAACAGTATTTTCTGCATCACTTTTTTTTTTCAAAAATATTCAATATAAAAATTTGAAAGTTCAAATGTATTTTAATGAAATTTAAATAAACTTTAACAAATGCTTTGATCGTCTGGAAAGATAATCATTTATTCTTTTTTTTTCTTTTTTAATAAGCTTTATTACCTATTTTCCCAGTCTTTAATGATTATTAATCAATAGTATATTTACTAAGTTTTAATTGTAGATTGTATAATATTTTATTTTATTTATTTGCTTTAAAATCAGCATAAATAATATTCTTTACATTTTTCTTTAGGCATCTACTTCATAATTGCTTTCAAGCATTAATGAACTATGGCTCTCAAATCGCATCCAAACTTGCTGAGAAATATAGAGTTCGATGCACAGATGTTTGTATTTCATCTCTTACTGAGGACAAAAAACTCATTGAATTTGGATTTGGTCTAGGTATGTTTATTTAAATTTTATAATATTTAGAATTGTTTTCTTTGTAAATGATTTTAATTTTAGTAAATGAAGTTCCATTTTTGTAAATTTTGGGCCTATTTATTTTGCCATTTCATTATTGGATGTAAATAAGTAAGTTGCAAAGCCACAAGGATGTAGGCCCTGGAGTCTCCTCACTTGTGAAATTATATATAAAAATCTAAAATTAAAAACTTTTGGTAATAAAGGTTTTTAAAAAATTATGAGAAAAACAGTATATGTATTTATATAATACATTAATTTTGTTTTCAATAAAAACTTATTCTTTGTTCTTTTATTTAAAATAAATCTGATAACTAATCTCCACTTAGTAATCCATAATAATAATTGGTAAAAATATATTTACGGGTGCCCCTTGGCAAAAATTGGTAATTTTGGGTGGTACATCAACAATTTTTTGACTTGGTTTTTGGTTTGTGCAGTTCCTTGGCTTGTTATTTTGGTTTTGTGTAGTGATGATTTTTAAGGCAAAAGTTGTTTTTTCAGAACATTCAACTACACAGGTTACCATAAATAAAACAACAATTTGGCGATAGAAACAACTTGGCGATAATCCAAGGGGCACTCTAAAATATAGACTAGCCAAATATTGTATCACTAGTAGTATGTCTTGTAGTCATGTAGTGTTTTGGATTTGCAGATCAATGACTAAACAATCACAAAATTTTTAAAAGCAGCATATCTTTAGGTTTCCTGTTAGTGTTGCTGACATTTTCTGTTTTTTTCTCAGTTCATGATAGCAATGTTCAGTTTCCTTAGTTTTCCTCAGACAAATAAAAAAAGATGCCTAACTTTTTCATTTGTCATTTTAGCTGTACTTATTCAACATGACTTTCTTCACATTTATATCACATAGAATTCAACAACAAAAATCACAAAATATTTAAAAGCAGCATATCTTTAAAATTTTCATTAGAATGTTAAGTGTTGCCACAACATCCTTTTATTTGAAAAGTGAGTTGACATAAAATTAAGAATTAAGACTAGTAGCGAAAATTTAATCCAAAATTTCGTATTATAGACCTTTCTAATTATTGGAATAAATTATTTGATTTTGTTTAAAAAACGATCAACTAGAAGTGATACTTCATTTAAAGCTCATTGCTATTTAAAACATGAAAGTGTCGATAGGTCATGTGCTGGCCATATCGGATTTTTAGTTTTTAAATGCTCAAAAAAAGTCTCCAAAATGGGCAATGTGCTTAGGAATTCATTATGTAGTTTTATAAAAGAAGATTATGTCATAAAAGGAAAAGAAAATATGGTAACAGAGAGATTTTTGTCTATACCGAATTCTTTACGTCACTTGAGCTTCTATATAATTTCCATACAGGGATGGATATTAGTCTCTATTGTAAGTGTTTGCATGAAATTTTTGCATCCAAACTTATTTAGAATTTTAAAGTGTTTTCTGCCTTTGAATGCTACAAAATCTTTCTTTCTCACTTCACATGTTATGGCCATCTAATAAAATATTCAGGAAGCCATTAAAAAAATTGGATATTGTTAATTTGTTCTCCATTATCCTTTTAAGCCTTTGATATATAAATAATTATTTGTCTTTTATTTTATTTTAGGTAATTTTTTAATGGATGCTGGTTGGTTTTTAGAGAGTGAAATTGTTTTCAAATCATTATTAGAGTTATGCTACTCATGCAAAGGATCTGAAAGATTCAAAAAACCCCAGGACAGTGATAGTAAAACAAACATATATCCTATCATTTTAGAATGTTATGTCAGGTATGTATATTTTTTAATAAAATATTTTAATCCTAACTTTGAATGTTGTCCTTTTGTTTTTGTTTAGTAATTTATATAGCATTAATTTGATGCAGTAAATAAAATGCAACAATCCTACAATTGAAAACCATCACTAAGTACTGTTGATAAAAAAAAGTGTGAATTACAAGCCAGCAATGTAATGTAGCTAAAACAATATTTTTTTTTACTTCCTTGTTGAACTAAGCTTAGAAATAGCTGCTATATATTTTGCAAATAATAAAACTTATAAATTTAAATAGTTGAATGTACTATTTTAATTCAGTTTCTAAAAAAAAGATTGCTCCCTTATATATAGTTGCTTTATTACTTAAAATATTCCTCAGATATTTTCAGGAGAAATAGTGAAATTTCAGGAAATCTTCATGTTCTGTGATTTATACAGTTTCATGAAAAACTTTGTGACTCAGAATTAATTATTGTACTAGTGAACTGCGGCCAAAACAAAATTTACAAATTCTAGTTTAAATTCAATTTTCTAATTCATTTTTCTAATTTCTAATTCAAAATTCACAAATTCTAAACTGCAGTTCTGTATACATCATAAAAGATGCATAAAATTATTTCAATATGAATGATATCAGTTCATCTTTCCAGGCAACAACCAATTTGTAAATTTTTTTTTTTTTTTTGCCAAACCAGGAAACAAAAGCTTTTGACACTCCAGGTTAATGCGTATACATGTGATGTCATGATTTAAATTTAATGTAATATAATACTTTTTCTCAGTAACAATAAAAGAATTAACCTGGCAATAACACTGTATCAGTTATACTAAACTGAAACAAAAAAGTTGCCAACAGCAGCTATTTATTTAAAATGCTGACATTAACGAAAAATTGTAAACATCGCATGTAGTCATGGGCTTTCTTCAGCATCAGAATATGACATTATATGATAGCATACAGTTGCGGGCTTTCTTCAGCATCAGAATATGACATTATATGATAGCATACAGTTGCGGGCTTTCTTCAGCATCAGAATATGACATTATATGATAGCATACAGTTGCGGGCTTTCTTCAGCCTCAGAATATGACATTATATAGTAACATACTTAATGTTTGGCAATTCTATTTTTATTTTGTAAAACTTACAAATTTTTTATTAACAAACTCTATGATTTGAAAGTGAGCAGTGACAACACTTTTCGAAATAAAGCAAATTTTTATCTCCAGCATGTGGGACTGTTGCCACCTGGAAAAATTAGGATAAAATTACCGTTTTCTGATTTTTTAATTAATATCTCTGCTGGTTAAAGTCATACAAAGATGAGAATAGTCAAAATGGCTTCCCATGAAAATTTTTTAAATCTGGGGATACCTCTCTCAAAACTCAATTTGCCACTGTTCTGGAGATAATGTCACAAACGGATAGACATGCATAGATTTTAATAGTATAGATTTCAAGAAAGAAAATATATCCGATATGAAGCAATAATACAAATGTATTATATTTTTTAATTGAAATTGAATTTTATAAACCTGACATCCGAAGCAGAGATATGTGAAACTTTTAAAGAGCTTTATGAGAAAAATTGATTCATGACTTTTGCAAAAAAATACTTATGAGTTCAACTCCTGGGATATTCTTTTAAGCATAATATAAAAATCCAAAACTTGATGAATTATAAACAATAAAAGATGCGGAATCATAAGTTTGGCATGGTGATTTGTAAACTACTCATGGTCTACATACATAATCAATACCATCCTATGATATCTGTTTATCAAGGTTTCTGTTTAAGAAACCCATGTTTTGATTTATGTCATTTTGCTCACACAGAGATGTCTGTCATGAAGAAGTACATTCTTAAAGAAAAAATACTGCTCTTTAAAACTGTCTATTGCTGCTGACAAACAATAGAAGGTAATTTTAAGTCTATTTGAAAATGGCATTTCATTGTATTGTATACATACGCCAAAAATTGAGTGCTAAATCATGTTCAAATCTAGTTTGAATTACCTTGCAATATTTTTCAAGGCATAAATTCTAATGAAAGTTAATATTAAATTTGTTTTAAAAGAATCCAGCAGTTAACAGAGGAAATTAAAAACTAATGGGAAAATTGTTAAATTTGAAAATTTATTTGACTTTCAGGTAAGATATTGGTATTTCAGGAATCCCAGAATTTTGATATTCATAGAAGTTTGCACTCCAGTGAAATCGCCATCCTAGAAATCTGTAATAGTATTTTTTAGCAGTCAGTGAGAATGTTGAAAGATGAAAAGACATGCAAGAATTATCTAAAACTATATATTATAATTTTCTATAAACTACTCTGAAAGATGAAGGAAAATGCATCTTACTCAAGTTCAGTTGATGGCATGTCCACTGGAGAAGAAGTATAATAGTTTTGTTGTATGTTTGATATTGGTGGTTGTCTTATATTTTGTCAAATTCAAATCAAAATCCTGGACAATTCTTGAATCTTTCAAATGCTTTTAAATAAAAAGAAAAATTATACTTTTATTTTCTTGGAGTATCAATCATCTAACATGGTACAAATGAAACAATATGAATGACTACGTCCCCCCCCCCAAATGTGGTTTGAACATTTTGCTTCATGAATACCTGTGCAGTGATGCTGTTGCAAATAAGCAGAAGGAATAAACATCAATTCAGAAATTTTCTGTCCTAGATTTTCAGTTAGTTGAATTGGCAGGTGCTGGATATGAATGCGTGCAAGTTAACTCCAAATGCAACTTTATTGATCCTGATATGGGATGCCACCTGTAAAATGGTGAAATAAATAGCACAGCTGTGGCCATCACTGTATAGATTCCTTTCTCTTTAAATTCTTGTAGTGGCAATTGCGTGAAAAGACACAAAGTTTTGAGAGCCTTAAATAGTATTTGTAGTTTTATGCCTTCTGTGTGATCTGAAATTAAATGATAAATTATACTTTGTATTTTGTATTGATTTTACATTTTATATTTATTTTGAATTTGATAAAATAGTCTTTCTTTTCATGAAGCTGTACATATCATTAGGGTTACTATCATAAGATTTCATGCCGATGTTTATGTTTGGCACAATGTAGCAGTTCCTTAACAGAAATGTACCAGATAGGAACTTAATTAATGTTAAGAATTTTTAATAATTTTTTTAATCTGCTTTTAATAATGAGTAAATTTAAAAGATACATGTATATTTATAAGAAGATACAAATAAAACCTAGTAAGTGAAGTATATAATTAAATAAAAACTTTAATGTTTAAATAAACTTTAATTTTTAGATTCTTTTTCTCTGTATAATTTGGCAAAAAAATGCAAATAACAGTTCAGGTATTTTTACATTTTGCTAGAAGCTTTTTAAATCTAAGCAGGAAAAGAAGAAAGAAGAGTATTTTAAGGATTTACTTAGATAAAATGGAAACATGGAATGCTGAATTCTCATTAAATGATTTTAAATGTGTTACTCAGGTTTGTCAGAAAACAGTTGTTCATTTAGGTCTATTGAAATTGCTGAAATCACATTCCTTTTTAATGAATGCTTGTATTAATTGTCAATAAAAGTAGTCTTTACAAAAGTTAAATAAATGGTCTTTACAAAAGTTAAATAAAATCTATGCATGTCTATCCGTTTGTGACATTATCTCCAGAACAGTGATATGATTCCTGGCTTATGATTTTTACATAAGATTTAAAAGATTCAACTAATGGAAAAGTGATAAGATTCAAGTTTTTAAATCTCTCCAAATTTGTAAGAATAAGCCTGCTTGTCTCTTCTCATCTCAATTAAATATAATATCTGTGATTCTCAGACATTTTTGTGTCAACTACTGCAAACTTGATACAGTATACAATGCTCATTTGCAAGATCTAGCAACCTACACAAGCAATCACAAATTGTATGGATATGATTCATTTTTAAACTTTAATGTACAATGCATGCTTTTGTTGTGTAAGCTAGTTTTGCCATTTTCAGAAGACTCCTGCAACAGCAAAAGGTGTTTGTCTTTGCAGTTTCGTTAATGGAAAAATAGAGCCCTTACCAGACACGAATATTGATGCTAAATGTAATTATAACTTTAATAATACATTCAAGGTGCATCAGTGCTCAAAAACATAATTGTGCCTGAGTGGTGGAGGAAAATATTGCACAAATTTCGTAACGAGAAACAGACTGTTTTTCATTTGCAATTAATAATTCTGAAATCCATTTCAGTTCCATCTTCAGTAATCAGCAACAAACCAAAATTTCACACAAAAAGCATGTCTCCCAAAATATTATGAATAACAGTATTTGGTATGGTTCATGCTATGTGGTTGCTGTCTAAGTGCACTTATGCATATTTTAGCTGTTAACTTATTAATGAAAGGTAAAGTCCAATTCCAATTTAGTCTAAAATATCAGTATTCATTTTCAATTATTATTTGAATGATATATGTAAATAAACACTAAATATAGACTTAATTTGTCTGAAATATAAAATTAAATAATATGATTTTCCATTACTCGACAGCATTATCCACATAAGATACTTAATCATTTATTAGTAGCTAGTACAGATTTAATTAAGCATTAGTTTAACCATTTTAGGTTCAAATTTCACATTGTGTCACATCTTAAGGTTTCAGATTCCCTCCCCCTGCATCGGGAATGCTTCTGAATCTGCTAGTTCGCTGAGACAATATAAGAGATTCTTAAAAATTTGAGTTGAAAACCGAACTTATTATCTTAGGCTTAATATGTATGGAAAATTAAATGGGTTTTAACTTTTCTAAGTATAGGGACTGAAGAAGTATAAAAAAAATTAGATTTCATATTTTATGCAAATTAATTTTTTTCATTTAAAAATTATGAAAACATGAATTTTTGAGTCATTTAAAACACTATTGTAACTGGAAATATGTATCATAAGACCAATTGTTGAAAAAATAAGAGCTAAATTAAAGCTCCTGTGGCAATACTGTATATATGTAAGATAAAAAAAAAGTAAATGTACATTACAATTTTATTTACAAATTTTTTACCTTACATATTTTTTGCCTGTTCCAGAGCAGTTATACTTCGGGCTTTATTGCAATAGGAAGTAAAGTAGCGGGCCTCATCTTAGTGAGAACAGAGGTAGAAGCAAAGTGCCTTCTCTTCAGGATGAAATTTTAATTCAAAATGAGTTAGTTTCTGTTTAAAGGCATTTGATTGGATAATTAATAATGCTGTAAAATTATTATTGGCTGTTTGGGTTTTAGTTTCATTTATATGACCAGCATTATGCAAAAATCATATGATATGGATTAAAGTCTCAAAACGACACAATTCAGAAAATTTATTATTATTTTTAGAATAAAGAGGGGAAATACCCAAATTAAAATTCAGGGGCTATTGCTAATTTAAATTATAAAATATATTTACATATTTTTATGATGCATTTTTATGTGTAAAGAAGCAGACCTAGATATAATGATGTAGGACTTTTGATTGCATAGATGCTGATTCATAATGAAGAGCAAACTTGGCAGCCAAAGCAGATTAAATATTCATTTTTATTTCAATTGACATTTGTAGCCACAATTCATTTGGCACATTAATTGTGCCTGTTCCAGAATAGTTGCATTTTTTATATTGTTTTACAGAAGAAGGGAAAGCAGCAGTATTTGCAGCAACAGAGGTAGAAACAAAAGCACCTTGTGTTCATGATGAAATCTTAATTCAGAATGAATTAGTTTTGGTTTCAATGCATTTGATTGGATAATTAATAGTGCAGTATAATTATTATTGCCTGTTTCAAAATCAGTTCCATATATTTCATCAGGTTTATATATATGTAAGATAAAAATATGTAAATGTAATTTAAAATTTAAATTAGCAATAGCCCCTTAATGCTTAATTTTGATTTGTGTATTTTGCCTCACTGTTCACTTTTTCTGAACTGTGTTGAGACTAATCCATATCATATGACTGTTATGTAATGTTGGTCATATAAAAAGAACTAAAACTGAAACAGCCATTAATAATTTTACAGCATTATTAATTATCCGGTCAAATACATTGAAACCAAAACTATCTCATTCTGAATTAAAATCTCATCCTAAATGCAAGGTGCTTTTGTTTCTACCTCTGTTGCCACAAATAGTGCTGCTTTGCCTTTTGCAAAACAACAGATTAAATATTCATTTTTATTTCATTCACTTGAAACATTTTTTATGGCTATTCCAGAACAGTTACATTTTGATATTGTTTTGCAGAAGAAGGGAAGGCAGCAGTCTTTTGGGCAACAATTTAAATTATAATTTATATTTACACTTTTTTATTTTATTTATATATATATATATATATATGCATTATTAAAAATATATACATATTGCTGCGTTTTACGGGTTCGTGGATTTGAGAGTATCCGATGAAAACACGATGCAGAACAATAAATAGCACAATTTATTTACTGGCTATGTTCATTGATATAAATTAATTCTTTTATGCCTTTTAGTAGGTGCTGAAATAAATCATTAATGTCTGCTGTTTGTAGTTACTTATAAGAATTTTTTTTTTTAAAGATTGCTGCGTGCACAAAACATATATTGCAAATTTAAAGATGCCCAAGAAACATTTTATGAAGCTCAAGCATGCATAGAAACAATCAAACAATTGGAATTAGATGTTAATTTTGCCAGTATTTATGGAGAGTTTTCTGTACTAAATTTTGGACAAAATAACTATCAAGAAGTAAATATGGATGTGTTTTATTACATTAAAATTTTTAATTTTAGTTTTTAATTTATTTTTAAAATTTTCTGTTTATTATTATTATTATGTTTATTATTTTGCTCAGGCTTATGAATGGAGTTTGGAGGCTCTGAGTGAACTTGATTCTTCTATGTATCCAAGAGTAAGCATCACTATTTTGATTCATAAAAAATTTAATTTTTTTTTAGATAAATGCCTTTTATCTATAAAATAAAGCTGGTTGCCTTCAAGTTAGCTAAATGAATTATTTATTTATAATTAAAATCATTTTTAATCCCTATTAATAGTTTTTATTAAAGTGTAATTTAAAATTTTTATGATAAATCAATTATATAAATTATGTGAACAGTTACTCTTTTATTAAATCTGTAAATGAAGTAGGAGCTGAGTAGTCATCTATATTTGGGACAATTTTTGCATCATTCAGTTATTGATTATTTTATATTATTATTGATTTATTCTTATCTATTGATTTCAAATATTGCCAAGCCTTGTATATGAAGTAATTTTCAAACCAATAATTCGTTAATATTTGTGTCACTCATACTTTTTTTATTTGAGCAATGCGAGGAAAATCTTTTGTGCATTTTTGCAGCATTTGCAGATGCCAAAATTTTTAGCTTTGTTTTGGAATTTTTTACTTTAGTTGAGGTCTTTTCTGTAGAGGTCACCAAGGGGGCACATATTGCCAGAAAAAAACAGTTTCATGAGTGTTATTAGTTTGTTTTAGAGATAATTTTTCATTATTATTGAGCTTGAAGAATTCATCTGCTTCAATATTATCTGAAGCATTTTCATTTGGAATTTTTAGCTGACTTATGCTATGAGGATTTTTAAGTCTGTTTAACCAACCTATTAATTCAAGAAAAATTGAATACTTTGTCATTGTCATCATTTTTAGTGTAACAAATGAATTTTCTGTTATTCAGTGTGAGTGGGGTGTCAAAATTTGAAATATTCCTCTTTCCATTTTCTTAACTTTCTAAAGCCGGCGGTACAACTATTGTACCGCAAAATTTACTTGCTTTCAAGACGGCTATGGTACAGCTGTCGTACCAAGCTTTCTGTTCCCCATTTAGAGTAACTGCCTTTCTTAAGAATCTCTGGGGGGTCCAGTTCCCTGGTCAGAGCAGCTGCTGGCTGTGCATTGTTTAACGTTTATTATCTGGTTGGCGACATTTTGGCGAAGACCTTACGTTTCGTCTCCCACCAATGTACTTGAAAATAAAACAGATGATATCTCTCTTTCAAACATTAGAGCTTTTTCTCGTGATTTCTGTGTAGCTCGCGCTCTTATTCAGTTTTTATAATGGCACCTCGTTTCAAAGGTCTCAATCAGGACGAAATTAATAACTTGCTAAGAGATTTAGAAGAGGAAACTTTTGCTGATACAGATTCGGAATGTTCAGATACAGAAGAAGTATGTTTTAATCAATCTTTTAATGAAGATAGAGTTGCCGATGATTTCAAAAGCAACGCTAGTAATTTATTTGAATGGAGACAGCCAACTGAGCATGACAAAGCTAACTTATTGACCTTTACTGGTAAACCTGGTATAAAGAGTGAATTTTCGGAAACTCATCTTGCTGTTGATTTTTTTAAATTATACTTTTCAGATGAATTGTTTAAAATGTTAACCAGAGAAACTAATCGTTATGCTTCTCAAATCTTAGAGTTGCGGCCAGATATAAGCGGAAAACGAAAGCACGAAAGCGACTGAACGCCAGTTACATCTGATGAGCTTCAGAAATTTCTTGGATTAGTCTTACTCATGTGACATGTTGAAAAGGACAGCATTCGAGATTATTGGTCCACGGATAATTTAAACGACACACCAATTTTTCGGAAGCTAATGTCAAGAGACAGATTTTTAATGATTTTAAAATTTTTGCATTTTGAAAACAATAAAGAAAAACCGGATAAAATTGTGAATTATGACAGACTGTGGAAAATTCGAAACGTTTTTGATCATTTAAAAACAGCTTATAAACAAGTTTATAGTCCCGCAGAAGAACTGGCGATAGACGAAATCATTGTCAAATTTAAAGGGCGAGTAATATTTAGACAGTATATCCCAAAGAAACGTAAGCAGTGGGGTATAAAATTATACAAGATCGCTGATAAAGAAGGTTACACTTACGATATGGAAGTTTACCTTGGGAAAGATAAATCTAAGGATCCCAATTTCTCAGCGTCTTATAATGTAGTTAAAGAAATGAGTGGCACTATCAGAGACAAAGGCCATAAATTATTTATGGACAATTTCTTTTCCTCGCCAGAACTTTTCGTTTATTTATTAAATGAAAATAAAATAAATTCATGTGGAACTATTCGTCCGAATAGGAAGCATTTCCCAAAAGATGTAAGCAGAGGAAAATTGAATAGAGGAGAAACCACTGTGCGTTTCACAAATGGGATGACAGCTCTACGCTGGAAAGATAAGCGTGACGTTTTCATGCTGTCAAATATGCACAATCCAATGGTTATAGCCGATGATCAGACAAAACCTGATATCATAACATGTTACAACAAAAATATGGGCTATGTTGATTTAAGCGATCGCATGGCCAATAGTTATACTTTTGGCAGAAGAACTTTGAAGTGGACGAAGAAACTATTTTTTCATCTACTTGACTTAACGGTGCTAAACGCGTACATTCTGAGTAAAATAAGCAATATCGAAAAGAATCACAAAGTTTTTCGAATGAATTTGATTAGAGAACTGATTCATTATTCCGATCTTCAAGCTCCTACGCTGTCTCCATCAAGTCGAAAAAAACAATGCAAGTATCTATGCTCCCATTTCCCTTTTGATACAAAGAAAAGACGAAGATGTGCTGTTTGTTCTGCAAAAGGTTTACAGCGGAGATCAACTGTCATATGTAAAGCATGTGATGTAGCACTCTGCATAAACTGTTTTGAAGCTTATCACACGTCATTTCAGAAAAGCAGTTAAAAAAATAGCAATAGTTAATTAAATGAAAGCAACCTTCCTATAATAGCAAAAACAAAACAAAAAATTACTAATCTTACATCAGAAAACAAAATCAGAATTTAATAGAGCATGTCTCTATTAAAGGCCTTTTTATAAGGGCCAAAAATTAAACAAAAAGAAACTACACTCAGATCATCACGACGAACATAACTTTGACTATACAGGGTGTTTATAAAGTCCCGGACTCATTATGATGTTTAATAACTCCTAAAATAATAAAGAGAGATTAAAATTAATAACATAAATGGTTCGATAGACTCAAAAAGTTTCATGACGCTTGTCAATGAACTTCCACGTGTGCCCCCCTTCGTCGCACGGAGAATATCAAGTCGATATTCAATTGACTTAACATTGGAAATGAAGTCGGACCTCCATGGCGCAAAAATTTAGATACGAGAAAATCGCTTTGTAGGCCCCTAAATGCGAGGTTCTGTGAATGCGGTTTGAAATTCCGCCGAGCCGTTCCCGAGATATTGGAATCTTCTCCATGTCTCCCATTATTCGTCATTAGTATAGACTCGAATACATACACATTGAATGTAGGGTCAGACCCCCCCCAGGTCGAAAAAATTGACATAGAAGGAAATCGCTTTGTAGGCCAATTCCATAACATTGCGATAGTTGCCAAAAACAAAAGAGAGAAAAATGCAATTAATAAGCAGACGATATTTAGAAAAGTACAGACATTTAGACTGGAAAATGAAATTATCTGAAATTAACCATACGCGCAGACGATAGTTACAAAAGTAAAGATATTCAAACCTGAAAAGGAAAATATATAAGTTATTCCATCAATAAATGGCATAAGTTTGTTTATATCTTCGTTATTTTATGAGTTATTAAACATCAAAATGGGTCCGGGACTTTATAAACACCCTGTATATTGAATCACTGAAATTTTCTTGTGTAAACAACTCGGTTTAGATACCGGTGAATGAGCTATCTGAATAGTCCTTTTCGTAGTTTTCCCCGTTAAAAACATGAATGTGAGCAAGTTCTTCTGTCAGAGTTCTTCACGAAACATCATTCTTCAGAAAATAGTACTATTATGCTTAATTAAATAATCCGTCTGACGTTTAAGCTTCTTCCCTTAAGTCAGTAAATATGGGATTTAGTTACATCGCTGCACTCAGTTGTTATGTAGATAAGACTATTTACGATTTCGTTTGGTAACAGATAGTTCAATATAGGTTCAATACAAGCGAATAAACAGGCTCCATAGGCTTTGCCCGCCCATGTGTAACATGATTATAAAACGCTTTCTCTCCAAATGCCCTAGTCTAAGGCTTAGGTCGCATTAATTAATCCAGAAAAGCAACTCGGCTATATCTCTATGGGTAGAGATGTGATCATGGGAGACTTCTAAGGGAAACTGTCTCGTATTCAAATTATACATTAAGAAAGCCCATGTGGAACTACTAATGATTTGACCGCTCCTTCACCTAGTGGATTCCTCCACGAAGGCATCCTTATTTTCAGGCAACTTATAAAGTATTTTCTCCCTCCTTTCGGCATGCTTTCATGGTGTAACGGTAAGCAGACTT
>KK116538.1:44423-79383 GCA_000611955.2 Stegodyphus mimosarum | reverse complement strand
AATAGGAACCGCAATATAATCGATAATTCAAATTTTTGATTTTAATATGATAGCTGTAATAATAATAGCTTGCAAATAATAAACTGGATCAAATTGAACACAGTTTGCTACATAAACTGAATTTGAGTTTCTCGTAATCAAGTTTTCCCTTTTCCAATGTTATGCCAAAAAAAGAAAAACCAGTATAAGCAACAACCCACTGGAAACAAGTATGTCATGGATTTCACTTATTCTGTAGGTCCGATAGAAAAATGCCAACCCATACCCCTCAGAGCCACTCAAGGACCAAAAGTGTGATCGTAGCCAGTTTCAATTGATGTATTGTAATTGCCCATGATGTAACTCCTTAGCCGTTAGATGTTTTTAAAGTAATGTACAGGAAATCTCATTTGGCAGAAAAATATCTTTTATGCTGACCTGCTTTTTCTTAATATATTCTCCATTTCTAAATCTTTTGAGGAAAAAAAAAATATCTGGTGGCCCAGAGGTGTGAATATTGGATATCCAGGTTATAAACTGTGTACTGTATTCATTTTATTAAGAATTTATGAGATTTAATTACAGTTTTGCTGTATTTTTAATAACCCCCCCATCTACGTCAGTCTATAGTGATATCTGAGACTTCTGGCAGCCCAATAAAATTTAGCATTGATAACATTGCCGGAATTAAAAGCCATAAAATGAAGTGCAGTGCAAGTTGTCAGATGAAGAAAGTCCATGGTTTCACCCGACAGGCATCAGCAACTACACCAATGCAGTGCAAGTGTTTATATAGAAAATCATGTCCTGTTGAGAGTTGAAAATTTGCTATAAAAACTGCATGGGGCATGTCCATTGGGATAGACGAAAATGCAAGAGTATTTCACACTTTATCAGTTGAAAAGAGTTTATACTTTTGTTTTAAGAGTTGGTCCACTTTCTTCTTTACCTCATAGCTTGCAGCCATTTTTAGCCAAAAAAGTGTCTTTTTCGCTTCCAGGCACTCCACAGTGGCTGGGGATCCAGTGAAAAACAAGCTACCAGCCAGAGGCAATTGCTTTGGATACATTTATCTTAGTCTCTTCAACAAGAAAGTAATCACTAGGTGTATAGGAGACAGCTGCCATAATTGCAGCTCGGGAGTCAATAAATATAACTGCCTTGCTAAAGTTAGTATCAAGTCCAAGAAGATTTAAAATTGCTTTTCCCATAGCAAAAATCTCTGCATCGAAGTTAGAAGCATTAAGACCAACAGCATAGGATTCCTTAAAATATCCTTAACAGTACAACCTGGCACCAGTTTTTTCCTCGCATGTGAAGCCGTCAGTATAAATGTGGATCCATTCAGAGCTAGGGTAATTTGTAGCTAAAACTTCTAAAGAAAAAGCTTTAAGACCATCAGGAACTGCATCACATTTCTTTTCAGGCATACTGACGGCAAGATTATAAGTAGCAGCTCTGATGGTAGGAGGAGAGAAGCCAAACTGGAAAAGATGGAGTGAAGTAGACATTATGTTATATGGGGTACAGAGTTCCTCAGCACAAGAGATAAATGGTTTGTGTGTTTTCAGTCTGGGGGGGGGCGAGTACTGTTTCCAATGTTGCAAATCCGATCTTTTAGATTTATCATGGAGTTTGAAAGCCTGCTTTTCTCTTCTAAATTTTAAAGGCTCAATGCCAGTCTGAATCTCCATGGCAGCGATAGTCCTAAGTGCCTTATTTTGCATCAAGTCAATATCTGCTTGACAGGTACTAGAGGCAGTAGCTAGAAGTTCACCACCATACTCCAAAACAGGCCTGACATAAGTTTTATATGTGGTCAAAATGGTATCAGTCGAGGTACTCCAAGTGATACCAGCCAATCTTTTTAAAACTTAGTCTTTTATTTCCCCTGTTAGCCGTCTCATCAGTGTGTATTCTCCACAAGAGCTTATTGTCAAAGAAGATGCCAAGGTAGCAAAAAACATCCACTTGAATTAAACTTTGACCACCACAGAAAACGTTGATTTGGGAATGTTTTGTTGACAAAGTGAGAAACTGGCACACTGTTTTTTTAATGTTAACAGTTACAAGATTTTCATTGCACCAAGTCTCCAAGATCTTTAAAGCATCATTTGTAAACTTATTAAGAGCAGTAATGTCACTTCCCATAGTGTAAAATAAACATGTCATCAGCAAATGCTAAGCATTTGATACCTGGTACCTCCAACAATTTAGTAATCACTTCATTAATTATGATATTAAACATGGTACAACTAATTATAGCTTGTTGAGATAGCCCACTTTGGAGAAGAACATACCTGGATAAAGAGGATTGATATTTAACTGTGGCCATTCATCGGAAAATTATTGATTTAAGCCAATTTACCATATTTCCTCTGATGCTGGCCAAAATCATCTTCTCAACCAGTTTTTTATGCCAGATCTTAGCATAGGCATTTTTAAGGTCTACATAGACAGCAAGTGTGGATTGTCTTCTATGAAATTCAGCTTTAATACATTGTGAAAGGAATGCTGCCTGTTCCATAGTATTACGTTTCCTATGGAAACCAACCTGAAGGTCTGAGGGAATCTTATTGTACTCTAGATAGGAGTTTAGCCTGTTAGTTATCATTCTTTCCATTAATTTACAACAATGTTTTTTAAGGAGATTTATCTGTAGCTAGATGGACTGTAAGTCAGCTTTTCAAGTTTCAAGAGAGGAATTATTATAGCCTTTTTCCACTCCGAGGGTACATACAATTTTTAAGTAATGTTATAAAAGGGGAGAAGAGTTTGTTTGGCCTTTTTACCCAGCTTAATCAAAAGTTCACTGTGCAAGTCATCAGGTCCAGGGCATTTAACCAGTCTCATGCATAGCTCTGTGGAACTCGTCCAGAGTAAAATCCCTGTTAAAAAGAAGTTTGTGGTCATAATCAAGATAGACGGCTGATAAGGAAGTGTAGTCCATTTTTTTACAGGGAAGTCTGCACACTGAGGCATAAAATTTGGCAAAGGCCAAGGCCTTCTTCTCTGTTGGTATAATAAGATCTTCCATTCTTAACCAAAGGTTCATTTTTTGTTTCTTTTTATTCAATATTTAAGGAAGAGAGAAAACAAGGAGCCTGGATACCATCTCTTCTGAAGTCCAAAGCTGAAACAAAATCATTAAAACACTTTCTTTTTGCTTCTTTAATAATAGCTCTCTGAAGGACTGCCTGTGAATGACGAGGAGTTGCATTTGATTTTAAGTCACCCACAAGCTCAGCTTGTAGACTGGCATCATCACTTTTTTCTTCAGTTCAGATGATCCTGCAGACCATAAAGGCTTATAATTTCTCATTTTTCCTCTAGGAATATTGAGGCTTGGGCACAAACACAAATAGCCTCTGTGATAAAGTCACTACTTTTATCAGGCTTTGAAAAGTCAAGTTTATTCATGTCAAGAACTTTGTCAGTCAAATGAGCATACTTTGGCCAATCAGCCTCTTTTAGATTCCATCTGGGAAAAGGATCTCCATCAGTATAAGAGCACTGGGAATCAAGGCTGCAAATTATCTTCAGGATTTTATGTCCATATCCACTACAGGTCAAATGTAACTTTTTTCAAGAAATTAATATGTGAGAAGACAAGATCAGGATTTGCCTTTTCTCCTTTAAAAGAGAGAAAAGTATGTCCTTTAGACTGGTGAAGAGCAGAAGAGTCGAGAAAGTCCTCCAGTGCCCTACCAGGAAGGTTTTGATTGCTTGTAACCCCATCTGGATGAGTGGCAGTTGAAGTCTCTAGCAATTATGGTGTTTTTCCAGGGTAGAGATATTAGGTACATTACCAGGAGGGTTATAAACAAAAACTAATTTAGTTCACAGCGATCCCTTCCATACATTTAGTTCAACTGCCTCTAATTTGTTACTTGCATTGAGTGAAGGATTTTGAAAGTGCAAGTGTTAGTACTTTTAATGCCTATAATAATGCCGAAGGCAACTTGGCGGGATCTTAATGCCCTTCAAAAAAACAGATATTAAAAATTTGATTTTGAATCTGTATCTATTTTGAATAGTATGTTCCGATATTCATCTTGGCTTACCTCCTGTAGTTATAAAAATCATTTCAACTAACTTAAGTTCAAATAATCCGAGATTTATTGTATATTCACAATATGGCAATTAAGTAATTAGAGGGTATTAGCAAATAGAAATGTCACAGAGTTTACAGTGATGCAGCTTCCTGCCTTAATACAAATATGACAAGTAAATAAAGAAACTGCTTGGATTTGTTTTGAATATGGCTCCAAGGAGTAGAATGCCATGTTCCTTTTATCTCTTCCATGACAGGAAAAACTTTCCTTTGAAAGGATACTTAAGTTTTGTGAAGTGAAATTAATCACAAGGAGATAAATCTAGAGAACTCATAAAATGACTAAGTGCAAATACCTATTTCCAGGGCACAGCAGTTCTCTGAAATGGTTATTGACTGGTGGGAAGCTGGATTATTGTGCAATACAATGGTTTCTGAATGAATAATGTAAGATTAAAAATCTGCTTAATTCTCAACCATTTTAGCTAACTACTAAAAAAACATTTAAAATTGCAGCGTTATTTTGACACCTCAGCTTGCAAGATAAACGTAATGTCACTTAGTCTAAACACCTCTGTTTAATTGGCCCATGATGAATACCCATGGCGAGATAATTGTTTCATTTTTAGTTTAGACTCCAAGAGCACCAAGTGAATACAATAATAGCAAATGTATTTGAACATTCATGTGCACTACGGCTTGGTAATTTAAAAGCTAACATTGTCACAAAACTGCTGTTTGTGTCTGAGAATATAATAATACTTTCAAGATTTGCAAATCAAACAGTAAATTAGAATGCATAGGGTTGCTATTATACCTGGAAACTAAAGTTAAAATCCTGGAGGCTCTAATAGACAGACAGCGAGTTATTACTACATCTTGAACAACTGCTACAGATGAAATTTTCACAATTAATGGCTATTGTAAACTAGCAGAACAAACAATTAAATTCAAACATCGATAATGTAATGTAAGACTATGCATTAAATAGTATAAGCTGGCTCAAATATTTTACCGGTGCACATTTAAAGCATTTAAATATAATTTGAATAACCAACCAACCTAATGTATGCACAGTATCTAAAAACAGATTTTTAGACTAAGAAAACCAGGAATTCAGTGAAGCCTAGTGTAGTTATTCAGTCAGGAGGAATAGGATAATTACAGTGCCAGTGGTTGAATTGCCAGTATCACTCACTTAATTTGTACTTTTTGGCAGAGGTGATAGAAAGAGTAGAAATTTTGATGGGTATAAAATTAGCAATATTTCCACTGAGAAGGTGAACATTTTAAATTTTTGAAATAGTTTTACATGAATTTAATAAATTCTAATATAACAGACATAATAATAATGTGAAAATAAAAGTAACAATAATCATCAATTATTATATTACTAATGATTAGAATTCAAGTCTTGACAAATCACAATTTGACTTTTAAAGATGTGTTTATTAAAAAAAATACATTTTGCTTTGAAAAAAAAAGTGGTTTGTAATGATAATTAGGTACCTGTCAACAGTTTATTTAAGAAATTTACTATGAAGTCAACACCACAGAATGTCTTTGAACCTAAAACATCTTCGAAATAATTTTTATTTGTTGCCTTGCCTTTGATAAACACAGAAAAGAAGATAAAAGTCTTATATACTAGTAAATTTTGCTGCTGTTAAACATTTCTGTGTGTTCTGTAGTTTTATTTATATTTTTGACATATTTTGTGACATACTCAGAAGTATTGAATGTGCATATGATACACAATTTTGAAATCAGCAAAATAAATTTCATTAAATTTCATTGCATATGAATTAAGTTAAAAAGCAGATGGTAAAATGCTGAAGGTAAATATTTACTCTTATGAAGGAAAAAAATCTTTATACTTTTGATTAATATTTTTTATAAATTTAAAAAATAGCTTCTCATATATTATTAATAAATATTTATTATTCATAATTAATTAAAAAAATTACCCATGAATAATCCTCAGTAAAATTATTTGGAAATTTAAGGTTCAGAATAGCTGTTGCACTTTATTGAAGGTTATGACAATGTGCGGAAACTGCATTTGTTGTTATTATCACTTAAACCAAATATTCCAAATTTTAGAAGGTGCCAGTATATAAATTCATGTGTATCATCGGAAATTTTATATAAAAACTTCCAATTTTTTGCAGATGGGCCTAGAAATGCATCTACTTTAAGAAGATATTAAAAATTCTATAGGTTATAATTCAGGAATTTTGTCAAAAAAATTGTAAAAATTATTTAAAAATCCAAATTTTAAAAGTGAATCCAAAAAATGTGCAAATTTTATTTGGATTGAATCTAAATTTTGAATTCTGAAAGAAGAATCATGTAAGCTTAATAGAAAAAAGATACTGTTTATAAATATATACCAAATTCAACTAACATTAAGGAGCTAAAATTTTAGACCAAATTAAAAAAAAAAAAAAAAAAACTCCTCAGGTTTTTTTTATGAAACCTGGCATTTTTTTAATAATTATAATAATAACAATAATTTGCATAATCGAAGTGTAGGATTGAAATATGGAAAGAAATCAGGATTTCATTTTAGAAGAAGGTCTGATTTAATCTTAAATTTTTCAGTTGCAGTATGTTGTATTAATTTTTTACTCTGTCTGTTTCTTGCTTTTTAATTTTCATTAGTGAATTTAATTTTGCAGGAAATTATTCATGTTCTTCGAGCTTCTACAAAAGTGAGTCCCTTTTTTCCCCCCATTACTGTAGTAATATATTGCATGCACATGAATTAACTAGTATTGTAGCTTTTTTAAAAGTACATCCTATTTTTTCCTTGTGTTATAAAACATATAAAAATTTGCTCTCGTACTTTCTGTTTTCTCCATAAAACATTTTTGTATTGACTTCCTCTTCAGAATTGTCTTAGTTCCTACTTTCGTCTTTTCAGGCAAGTATTGTGAAAAGAGAATTGAAAAGAGCTGGGATGTTAATCAAACAGGCATTACATCTTACAAGGTTATCTATATCTTATTTTCAGTTATCTGCACTTAACTTTTGCAAAGAAAATGCTTTAGACCTATTGTTACATTTTTAATACGAAAAAATCTGATGTGTACACCACATGACTTCCTTGTACGGAATATTAAATTATATGCATATTTTCAGGCATTTCATATAAACTTATTGAATTGAATTAAATCTTACTTCATTAATAGCGCATAAACCACAATAGAATAAATGCACTGTTTAAAATTCACTACATTTTTTTACCATAGCAACACTCTAGCGCTAGGTTCACTTAACAGCATTACATCTCATTCATTTTATAACTTAGAATGCACAAAAATTATGTCATCTGAAGAAATATCTAATCGTTGCCACATATTCTATTCAAATACTATAATAAATCTAAAACAATTTATAAAAGAAATTAAGCAAATAAAAAAGAAACAGTTTTTCACAGACTATTTAGCGCCACTTACCTGATGCACATGCGCTGTTCATAAACATTCTCCTCTGTCCGAGACAGGCTGACGACAATATTTGCTGCTAATACAAAACACTCATTTCCTCAAATTTCATTAGAGATATAATTCTCATTCAATTAATTTTGTTCTCAGTTTGCGACAAGGCAAAAATGCATAAAACCTCAAAATATCTTCATTAAAAATTGAAAAATATAGAAAAACAAAACAATTTTTTTTTCAATTAAAATTAGAGTTTTTATGCAAAAACAAGCAATTTGGCCTGCATGCAAGAAGGCAGATTTTTCGGTGCACAAAAATGAGTTTAATTTTTATCCCACTCAACAAAAAGATGCTGAATTTGCAGAAACTATTCACTATTCTGCTAAGTTTAATGTAAACAAATATGGCTGCTATGGTAAACAAAAATTAGGCTTAGCCACACTTAGAGAACTTTTAAATTGTTGATAATTCTACAACTGTTTCATGCAGATTAACTAAAAGCATAAAAACCTTAACCAGAACATAAGCACAATTAAAATTAATCATTTTAATTAAATCATTTTTAAGGCAAAAAATGCACAATTTGCCAACACATAAGAATAAAAAAAAACTGAGCTCATGGAGCTGAGTAACATAGTGGCTGTGTATATATTTATTATATATGTTATATTTTCGGAAGCATAGAAAAGGACTCAGCTTGCAGTCGTCGTTGTGACCGATGATGGATATTTTGGTGCACAGTTAACACTGGTACTTTTAGAAGCTTTTGTTAGTCTAGTGGAAAGATGGAAGAAGATGTTGATGCAATCCAAGCTCAGCTAATTACCATCATTATTTCTAGGCACATTCGAATCATTCTTCATAGACAATATACTTTTTTATTGTAAATAATTACTATAATTTCTCACATACACAGGTTAATGGGGATAACATCCTTTTAGATGGAGAAGCAGAGCAGCGGGGATATTTTAGCAGTAGTGGAGCCAGGAAAAGAAGTGACGTAATTAGCTGCCAGTTGTATTTATACCAAAGTAGGTGTGATTCTAAAGACAAGCTATGATTGGTTAATAATAGGTTTGGTTGCCCTTTTCAGTAGCATTACAAAACGTAGGAAAATCTCAAATTTAAGAGAACAGATAAATTTAGGAGGAGAGCAGCAAATTTAGAATGTTAATTTTGAGGTCACCAATTATTTTTTTAAAACAGCTATCGTATTTTGTTTTATCTTACATATCCTCCCCTTCAAAAGAAAGGTTGGGAGAGCGGGTTGGCAGAAAAGTAATAGCAAAGCAACAGAGCTTTTAGTGTATGAAGAAAGACATAAAGAAGCATCAGGACATAACCGGTAGGTTTGCCTATGCCCCATCATTATTCATGACCTTGCCCGTGCATAGATTATGTAAAACTTAAACAACGTATTTACAGTTATTGCAATAACAATTAAATTTCTAAATTAACTAATAAATTAAGATAAATATAATTTTAAAAATCCTTTAGTCCTTTTTGAAAAAATGTCCAGTGTCCTTTTTGAATGTTCTGGCAGCTAATTACGTCATTTTCTTGGCACATTCGAATCATTCTTTGTAGATAATCTACTTTTTGATCATAAAGAATTACAATAATTTCTCATATACACAGGTTAATGGGGATAACATCCTTTTAGATCGAGAAGCAGAGCAGCGGGGATATTTTATCAATAGCAGAGTCAGGAAAAGAACTGGCGTAATTACCTGCTAGAGGTATTTATACCAGAGTAGGTGCAATTCTAGAGACAAGCTGTGATTGGTTAATATTAGTTTTGGTTACTCTTTTCAGTAGCGTTACGTAACGTAGAAAAATCTCGAATTTGGGAGAACAGATGAATTTAGGAGGAGCGCACCAATTTAAAGATGTTAATGAGGTGGCCAATTATTTTTTAAAGCAGCTGACCTATTTTGTTATATCTTACATATGTTTATATACTTTTGGTGCGGCCGATTGCAACCAAAATGGGAGGTGCACATCTACATATTATAGCAAACCTATATACAAAATTTCAACGTCTGAGACTACTCGTGTTTGAGTTATGTGAAATACATATATACATACATATGTACAGATGCCATGAAAAAAATCCCTTCTCTATCCATTTTAAATCAGTTTTATAGTTCATTTGGGGAATACATACAGGTGTCATGCAAAAACATCATTAAGTTGCATTCAATAGTGGTCAAAATGGATATTTTCATTGAAATATGATATCCAGAATTTTTGCAAATACAATACTTCCTTTACTTCATACAAGAAAGTAAAAATACAAAAGTCATTTTATGTATGAAAAAAAATTATTCATGGAAAAGTCAAAGTAAGGAATATTTTTTAATTCTTAAACAGAGTTATATTTTTAAATCAAAAGATAACTATTATTTGTTGATATAACTCTTTAAAGTTGTAAATATATCACATATTAAAGTCATTAAGAACTGCATGGTATTCATATTGTAGAGAAATGTTTCTTATAGATTAGCAGAACTACCTTGGAGCAATTTGGCAACTTTTTTTGAAAGAAAAAGGTAGCTTATAATTGTAAAGCATTTATTTCATGCATATTTATTACCTACATAATCACCAAAATTGTTTAGTATACTTATTTGCAAATAATTTCTTGTTCTGGTGGAAATTTTGCACCAATTGTTTTCTTTGGATCTGCTCTGGCCTGATCTTAGTGCTATGTACAAATCCACTAAATGCAATTCCAGGTGGTTATAGCATGTCAACTTGCTTCTTAATGCACCACTGAGTGGATCCTCACATTCCTCTTATGTGTTGTATGTGTATGTGTTGTATGTGTATGCTAGATTCTGGATCAAAAAATGATGTATTTATGATTAACCATTCTGTGCATACATGCAACTTCTGATTCTTGAGCTTTTAGATCAGCAGTCAGGATAGATACTTTCTTACTTAATATTTATATTTAATTTCTGCATTGATATAACTGTACCTCTATTAGGAACTGTAACTAAGAAAATAGCTTTCGTTTCTTGGCAGATTTCTCTCGGAATCCATTGTGGAAGCAAAATATGTCCGACAATGTGATTCCAATTTGTAAACAAACTCATTTATTTCAATGATTGGATCTTTCCACCAATCATTTTCAGTTCTTGGAGCTCTTTGTCAGGCCAGACTTTGCATTTAACTATTCCAACTTATCGCAACCTTCTAACTCTTCATAACAGAATTTAATATAGGTTGATTTTTTACTGCAACAGTACATGAATCTGACTGCTATAGCAAAAGGCAGATGGCTATTTCCAAACTAATTGCTTATTCAAATCCAAGCATGCTCATTACAGTTTTTCACATTGAATTTACAAAAATATATTTTTAAATACTACGTCATCAAATTAAAATTTGAATATTCATGATTTTACGACAAAATATTGTACTCCTGCAGAAGTTTTACTGCAATTTCTTTTTTCAGAGGTAAATCCTATAAGTATGTAATTTTAAAACCAAGTTCAAGGTAAAAAAAATATTATGATTTGGCCTATAAATGTGTTATAAGTTTATAATATAACAAAAAAGTACCCATGAAAATGACTGTGCATTTATTCCAACTGATATGCACAGTTTGATGAATTCTGAAAAATTGGCAACTTTGCAAAGGTGGGTATGTTAATACATAAGTTAAGAATTTTAATGCTTTATAAATATGCAAAAATATCACATAACAAATTTTTATGTATTACTTGGTCCTTTTGTAATTCGGTGCATAAGAACACTAAATGCTGGTAGCCTTTATTTTCAGTGGCTGCGTGTGGTTTTTATTTTTTCCTCCTCTGACTATAAAGTAAATGCAAGTCAGCATTTTAAAAATATAAAAATTATTTCTTTAACCCTTTGAGGGTGATGAGATTTAAATTCCCTTAGAACAATGATGAGTAAACTTCTTTCAGTGTGGGCCAAAAAATAAATGAAAAAAATTTAGAAGGCCAGTATAATTTATTTTAAAACTTTAAAAAGATTCTACAAATATTAAACTGGTGAAGGAAACTGCTACTGCATTTTTAAATTTTCCTTAAATTTAGGTTCAAACTTAGATGTATACTAATTTTGAGAAATGATGCTAAATGCTCATGTCTGTCTATTTTGAATAGAATTCTTCCTAAGGTTCATTGGTAGAAAACACTTGTTCACATACACTATTAGTTGAAACAAACATAGCAGCAATTTTCTGGGCATGAATTGCTTTCAATAACGATTTGTAAAACTTAATTTTAGACCACTGGGAAACAGCTGCTAGAGATGATTGTTAGATTGTAGCTTAATTCATACAAGCTGCAAATCCAACCTCTCTGCTTCACAATTTGTATTGAAAAGCATGCTGAAAATACCAGTTCTGTTGGAATGGCACTGAAATCTTCAAACTCAAAGTGCACCTTTCCTAGGCCATCTACGTAATTCATAAGCTTGTCTTCATTTACTTAGGGTATTGAATTTAACTTTGGGAGATAAACAAGTCATTCTTAGCTAGCTGCTCAGTAAGTAAATTAGGTTTTAGTTTAAAACCTTTTAGATGGGCCATGATATCATTAATAAATAGATTTTTCCTTGCATCTTTTACATTGTTCATATGAGAAAGAAGAACTGTGAAAAATGCAAAGTCTGAAAACCGTGCTTTATCTTCCAATATTTCACACTCCCCAGAACATTGTTTCTTTTAGAAGAATGACACAGTGTCATCTTTCAGCTGCCAGACTTGCTCAAAAACACTTCTTGCACTAAGCCACTTTACTTTTGTGTAATACAGCACATCAGAATGTCGCAGATTGTGTGGACTGAAAGAAATCTTAAAATTGTCAGTAAGTCGACGAGATCGAATGCAACCTCATGATTACATTAAGCTCAAATTTCCTATTCAGTGCAGATATACGCTGGGCGGCACCTTGATGTATAACGCAATGTAGAAAGACAGCACTGTTCCTGGAATAGTTCTGATTAAAGAATGCAAAAAAATCCAGTTCCCCCCCCATGTTATATTTGGGTGCTCCATCAGTCATAATATTACATATGTTTGTTTTAGCTACTTTCAAAGTTGAAACACTTAGAGAATTTCACAAAAAATTATCAAATCCCATTGTAGTTCTCTTTAACAACTGCATGCATGGCAGCTCCTTGGTAAGTTCAAAATTCTCATCAACACCTCTTATAAATAACTCTAGTTGAGCAGAATCATTTATTGTTAGTGCTTTTATCCATAGATATGGAGCAGAATTTAAACTGGACAATTTTTTACTCAACTGTGACATGATTTTTATAGATGAATTCAACACTAGAGGTTATAATTTTTTAAATAAACGTGCAGTCTCAAAATACTTTTTCTTGTCTTAACATAAAACATCATAAACGTAGAGCGTGCATCAGGGTTGCCATGCTACCGGGAAAAGACAGAAAATTCGAAAATTAACCAAGTCAGGGAATTTAAATATTTCACTCAAAATCTGGAGAAGTCAGGGAGTTTCACACATCGATCCCAATTTTTGCACTTATGTTGGAAGCGATAATTTTCTTGGAAAATTTTGTATCATGTAAGTGTCATTCGGACAGCTCGTGAATAGCCAGTTTTCGCAGCTCCAATCAGACTGTCTTTTAAAAAGGCAAAACTGGTTTCCAGTAACCTTGAGAATTGAGAGACTTGCATGTGCAGTGCATGTTGAACAAAAGAAAATACCTTCCCATTCTCGTATAAACAAAATTGCTGTAATCCTAGTAAACGGTACACATGGGATTTGGTGACATCGGGTCATTTTGGTGTTAAACATTTTCAAAATCATGCTAAAACCATCCCGTATATTAGGATTTTACATAATATTTTAAACCTTTTTTAATAAATGCCTTATTTGTCATTTTGCAGTAAAATAAAGAAAATAGTAATCAGTCATTTAGGCTAACCATTTATATCAGCGATCAATATCATAATTAGTCCAAAGGGATTTAGTCCCGAAGGACTATTACTTTCGTTTTGTGATTTTGCGTTGATTCACTCTGAATGCCCAATTCACTTTTCAAATTGTTGCCACTAAATGTTATCGCTCTGCATTAAAGTTTAAAAAATGAAAAATCTGCATAAATGTATGCATGTTATTATTATTATTATTATTTTTTTTTTTTTGACGTAGCTTTCTCTTCAAAAATCGTCTGCGTGCGTTGCACGGGAAAATAAAAAGGAATTTTAATTACAGTTCTAAATAAATAGCCAAATAAATGTGAAATTCGTAACAATATTCTCTAAAACTTTAACGAATTTTTCATTAACAAACTCAAAGATTTCAAAGCCGGCAATACCAGCGTTGTACAGAAAAACATTTTTATCTCCAGCGCGTGAGAGCGTGTACCGAAATTTCTAAAGATATGCTCAATTTAAAATTATTTTGCGATATTGCTGTTGAACTGAATTTTATGGTTTAAGTGCGAAGAACATGGTATTTAACAAATAAAGGTAACACACAGAATGTTAAATAAACGTCCCTTTGGACATAATTTAAAATCTGAAACATTTCAGATTTTTTTTTTTTCAGTTTTTAATCTTTAAGTAATTAACTTTATTTTATTGTTATTCATATCATTTAATGTGCCATCTTCCTTCTAAATTTATTTATTACTTTACATTTTCAGGCAATTTTATATGGCATACTCCTGATAATTCTAGCAGTATGATGACTTAACTTCACAAAATTTAATAATTTACATATTTTTTGCTTATGTATGCTGCTAAATAAATATGGAATACCTGAATATATTTTAAAATATCATTTAATAGATTTCTTTCTTTTGTTTAGCTGCAAAATGTCTGCTAAAAAAGATATTTTTTAATCCAGATTGTGTAGATTTTAATCTCAGTCTTCAGTGGTGAGAACAGCTCCTATAACAGTTGTAATAGTAATGCTTGGGGGATGATATATATGTATAATGTGTATATGTGTAAGATATAACAAAATACAATAGCTGCTTTAAAAAATAATTGGCGATCTCAAAATTAACATTCTAGATTTGGTGCTCTGCCCCTGAATTCATTGGTTCTCCCAAATTTGAGATTTTTCTACATAACATAACACTACTTGAAAAAGATACTATAAGTAAAATTAACCAATCATGGCTTTTGATTCACATTTGTACCTACGCAGTATAAATTCTGCGTTGTGAAGAAATACGATCTTTTTTTTTTTTCCATGACTTCTGCCATGAAAACATATCTGTGCCACTTATGCTTCCCTGCCTGAAATGACATCACATCTTTTTACCTGTGCATATAAGGAATTATCGTAATTTCTATGATTAAAGAGATATCTACAAGGAATTATTCCAGTGTGCCTGCAAATCTGCAAATAAAGATGATATTTGGCTGAATTTAGTTTGGTATCAATTCTTTTTTCTCGCAGTACTATTCAGCTATTGTAACTGTGCTTCGAAATTATGACATATATATATAAAAGTTATATGTAATTGTCAAAATTTTGTGTTTTCAAGCACAGCCAATGCATATTACGTGGATAGACTGGAATTTTTTAAAACACAATTGGAAAACATGGAAAAGTCAGAGAATTTCATTCTCCTGTTTGAGTGTCAGTACTGATGCATTGTTTAATATCTCCCCATCACTGAGAGCTATATTAATTTTAGCAATATTGCATGCTACTACGTGACTTGCATGTGTGGCTGCTTCCTAGATGCTGTTTACTTTCTTAAAACAAAATTTTCAACTTGATTGACTTCTAGATTAATAACTGAATAAATGTCCAAACAATAAATTTGACCAAAGGAGAAAAAGGCATGCTTCATGTGATGTCTACAATATGAACAAAACTGGACGTTTTTACAAACTTTTCCCAGTCATATTCTTAGCAATAAAAGGTGACAAATGTCATGGGGAAGCATGCAGTAAACAACATTTAACTTTTGTTCTTATATGAAATGCAGATGGCAATGATAAACACTGTCCATGGATGATTGATAAGTCTGAGAAACCATGTTGTTTTAAAAACATAAATAATGCTTTATATTGCATCTACTTTCACCATTAAAAAATCATCATTTTGTAATTATTGCCTTTTTCATTTTAATAGCTGAATGATAGCATAAGCATATTTTTATGAGGCTGGGAAAGTGCAAAGCCCATAATATACATGATCTGAAATTAAATATAAGGAACTAGTGTAAAGGTTTATTCTGCCCCCCCCCCCAATGCAACAAGTTATCTTCAGCCTTTGGATCAAGGCATTGTTACAGTTATGAAGAGAACTTATCACAAGCGACTTGCAAGAGTTGCAATTTATGCTGCTAAAAAGGCGATAGAAAGGCCACTTTAGAGTGTACTTGATGCAATAAAAGATCTTGCCACATCCTTGAAATCCATATTATCACAACACATATAGAACGGTTTTATCAGGGCCTAGAGACCGAAAAACATTATTCCTGTGGAAAAGTTAGACAGTGACACCACTTCACCTGATGAATGAAATTATCTGTAAGATATTGCAAACGTTGATCTGAGTATTAAGGAATTTTTTAGTGCAAATGATTATGTTTCTGTGTGTGCTGCTGTAAAATCTGATGTTCAAGCAGTTATGTCTGTGATGCATTAAAGGTCATCAGAAGAAAGTGAGGAGGTCTATATCATTCTGCCTACACTCCAGGCAATGTTACATGCCTTGAACGCTATAGAATGTTTTGCTATAACATCCGAATTGACCATTAGTTTTACAGAAGCCATGCATATAGTTGGCCATGATGTTACCAGGCATTTCCATTCCTGTCTGTAACAACTCAATATAGAGGAATTTTTCACCAAAATATCTGTTAATGCATTTTTTGAAGTTACGGTACTTTAATGCAATACTATGGTGTTTTCTATGACATATATAATATATTGTTGTACTTATGTAACTATGTACTTTAAATGATTCATGGGTGGAAAAAATTATTCCAAAAGCAAAATTTGAATTCTCAGTTAACATGAATTTTTTTTGACACGAACTGTTGACTTTTTGATCCTTTGAGATTTGTGATAACAAGGGTTTACTGTATTTAATATATAATGTTATATATTATAGCATCATGTTATATGGCCCATCCCTGCTTCAGGACCATATTCATCTGGCTTTGGTACCTATTATCCTGAACATGATTTAAATAACTTTTTTCTTATTTTATTGCTCTCCACCCGTATGGAATTATTGTGTTCAGTTTTCATTCTAGTGGTGCATTATGGGGCACGTCCTATTGAAAACATACAATATCCACTGCTACATTTAGTATTCTGGCACTGTCATTACCACTTTAAAAGATATTTTTCTCTCAAATTATTTGTAGTACATCATCATGATCACTTCTTTGAATAGAGCATACAAGTTTCTGATCTTGGTATTCAGTAGAAGTGCAGACTTCAGTTTCATAGAATTTCAGACTCTTTTCCAACATGTTTCAAATAGTTTGCTCCCTATGCATGCAGTTTCTCCTATAATCTTTTGGTTTTAACTGTTGTGAAATGCAGTGATCTTTGAGTATGTTTATCAGTTGCTGTATTTAATGCTTTATACTGTGTTTCCAGTTATTCATAAATGAGCGCATTTGCATGCTTTTAATAGCCTGTCATATCCTTCTTTTGTATACTTGCAAAACTAATCCTAGCATATTTCAGACATCATCAAAGATTTCAGTTCTATTTGCATTATCTTGATTTGCTAATATTTAACAAAAGGGAGGGAAAACTCATCAAATTGTGCATCCTTGTTTCCATTTTCAGTGTTTTTATATCTCTGTCTTTTGATTCACTATTTGTTCATTACTATATATGACCTTCATTATGTTTATTCATATTATGATGAAGACAAATATCATTACATTACAGAAATATATTAACTAGGATGAACAAAAACATTTATACATATTCTTATTTGTTTATGTACTCTCTTAGCTTTTACAAGACATGATTTTCTTACCAGATAGAATTTTAACCTTTATTTCTGTGTATCTGTGAGAGTTGTGTAAACACTTGCTTTCTTTCTGGTGCTTACATGAATGTTTTTAAATTGTTTATTAGAAAGAATGCTGTAAGATATTTTTTGAAATCCCTTATAGTTATGGAAACTTGAACAAAATCAGAGTCCAAGTTCTTGAGCTATTGTTTGTAAAGTTTAACATAAGGAATTTGGTCTCCTCTATGTTAAAACTTTCTTAAAAATATAAATGTACTCAGAATTATGTATTAAAGTAAATGATTATTATAAAATTTAATCATAAATTTATTTAAAATATAAATGTACTCAGAATTTAATGAAATATGTATAAGTAAATAGCTGTGTTATTATTATAAATAATTTCAAACTATTTTTAAATTTCAAGTCATAAATATTTAACTATAAACTATTTTTTATGCTCTGAATATCCATCAGACTATTTTAAATGTTTTTTTGTTGTTAACATTTTTATAAACTATTTTTTATGCTCTGAATATCCATCAGACTATTTTAAATGTTTTTTTGTTGTTAACATTTTTAAACTTTTTTTCTTTAGAGAACAGTTTGGTCAGAGAAATCTGGTTATGGCTGATACTTTGCTAGTGTATGGCTTTTACCTTTTGCATGTTGATGCTATTAGTCATTCAGTGAATGTGTACCAAGTAAGTTATATTTTTATGATCTCAAGCATGTTGTTTTGAAATATCTACATGTTCTTATTTGAAATATAAATATGTTTTTGTAGAATGCGCTGGATTTGCGAGCTAGTATTCTTGGTGGAAAAAATATACTTGTGGCAATGGCTCATGAAGATTTAGCGTATGCTTTGTATGTTTATGAATACAGCTCAGGACATTTTAATAATTCAAGGTATGTTTGTATAAATTAGAAAATTTTATCATATGTCTTTTAATTTGCATTTCAGCTTTTAGTCCCTTTTTCAAAGATTTAGTCCAGACATTATGAGTTCAGCAAGCATGTTTTCTAAGAATTTTATAGATGTGATATGTATTATTATAGTACTAGTGATGATAATGAATTGATATAAATGTAATGAATCAGGAAAAAATTTCCTGTACTGTTTATTAGGACAGTTTTTATTGTAATTTTATATTTATACCTGTATCAAGCTCTAGTAGTACAGTACAAAGTCCAAGATCTGGATGTCCAACATCTGGAATGATCTAAAATCGGGACCTCAGAGCCAGCAACAACTTTTTTTTTGTATGCTTTACGCATGCACATTAGATTTTTTCCCCTATCATAAAACATGTGGGGAGTACCAATTCTTAATTTCACTTCAGCACTAAATAAAATACTTTGTTATTGAAGAAACAATCATTTTAGCATAAATTTGTGTGATTAATAATTTGGCTCAGTAGCTGTGAATCTGCTTGGCATACATTTCAAATTGAAATATTCTATATAGAAACATCATTGAGTTTCCACCTACTAATATTTTATACCCCAGATTCAACCTGGCGAATCATTATTTATTACATTTTCATTTTATCATATTTTGCTTTTCATTTCGCATGTTTGTCAACACATGACAATTTAAGTTAAACTTTCGATTATGTTGAAAAGAGTATCTAATTCTGGAGCTGCAACAGGATCTATAAAAACAAAAGCATGTTTTGACGTCCATTAAACAAAAAGTAGAATTGCCACAAAAAGGAATAATGGTATATCCGCCTTAAAAAGGAGAATGGCATTGGAAAGTCAACTGTATATGACTTAAAGAAAACAGAAAAAGAAACTTTTTGAATATTTCGTGGATTTCAACACCCCCCTCGCAATGAATAACAGAAAAATTCATTATGCTCAAAGTGACGATCATACAAAGTGATGATTGAATGGGTCAGACATCACAGCGAGAGTGTGTCATTGATGGGTGAAATGCTAATAGCTTGAGCCAAAATATTTCACGAAGAAATGAACTTAAAAACCGAGTGAACATATTCGACAAGTTGGTTAACCAAATTTAAAAATCACCATGGTATAAGGCAATTAAAAATTTCAGGTGAAAATACTTCAGGCTGCTGAACTATTTGCAGTTAATTGAATTTATTAATAGTGAAAAGTTATGTCCACAGCAAATTTATAACGCTGAAGATGTACCGCAAAATATCTTGGCAACCTTTACAGAGAAAGCTCCAACTGGTGTCAAAGATTCCAAAGCAAAACTAACAACTTTAACAAGCAGAAATGTTAACTTTTCATAATCGGAAAAAATACACTACCTTGAGCATTTAAAGGAATAAAGATTTTCCCCGTTATATATTGTGCAAATAAAAGAGCATGGGTTATTCAAGCATTAGTGAATGATTGATTTGAAAATTATTTTATACGTGAGGATCGGCAAGATTTAAATTCAGGTGGTTTACCTGATGATGCAGAAAATTGTCCGGATTGTAAACAACTGTTCGGTTCATATTTCACTTAAAGTTTTAGTGAAAGATAATGTATCCATATTATTCTTTAATCCAAACTGTACATCCATCATTCAGCCTATGGGTATCAGAATAGTGCACTCACTGAAATGCATATATAAGCATTTTTAAAATCCATGTTAAATTTCTTGAATAATGACGAGACTATTAAAATTTTTTTTTTAATACTTTAGCGTAAAATCTGCTATGCGGAGCATCACAAGAACATAGAAGGATGTGTCTCCAACACTTTAGAAAATGCTTAGCATAATTTATAGCCAGTTATATTTTGTGGTGAGGATGATGAAGATGCCACGAATATGAAGGTTTTCGGATATCACAAACCAAAAGTGAAATTTTCCAATTAATAGATTTTGCAAAGAAATGTGGAGAAGTAGTAATAAATGAAAATGATATATTTTTCATTGCAATGACAATGCCCTATCATCAATAAATTAATATACAGTAAATCTGTAATTATGGTTCTATGTCCAGAAAATAACGCTACCGATAGTGAAAAGAGTGACAGTGAAGTTATTGAAAAAAAAATTCAGTTGACAAGTTAGTCGAAATTCTCGACACAACAATTACAGGTCTTGAACAATAGAACTTTCTAATTGAACGAAAAATTATGTGTGTCTGTAGAATTAAAGAGAAAATATTAGCACAAAAAACGAAATAACTTGAACAAATTACATTGAAAAAATTTTTAATAAAGTAAACAAATAAATATTAAGCATTTTTTGTGTAAATTTTAATACCCTTTAGATCATAAATGCTTCATTATTTCATAAACCATGATTTCATATTTTTAATTTTATAATTTCCACATGGCATCTTACTAGATTTAAACTGATGATCTAATATCCCGAAAAATCTCAAATCCGGAATCGCAGAAGTCACGATGGGTTTGGATCTTGGACTTTGTACTGTAATATTAATTTCATTTGTTCATGAATATTATTCAGATTCAATTCATAGCAACTATTTAGGGAAAACTAATCCATGCTTTATTGTGAAGGGTGTCATCAGGTCTTCTTTAAACTCTGAGGCTGTGTTTCTTTCAACAAAAGCATATGTTTTCTTGCTTTTTTGAGGAACAATAGTTGCAGTTTCTTCCATTACTGTATAATACTTAAAACTAGCTTGTTAATCCCGATTAAAAAACTGTCTTGATCACTTAATCTTTTATTTTAGCTAGATTTTCTAGAATTCATTTAACATCTTACTTACTGTTTGAATTTTGTAGCTGTTCATTGTCTTTCAAAATCTTTAATAAGTGTTGCTAATCTTAGAAATGTGTTATGCTATGAAGTGTTTTATGAGATTTGTATGTTTTCAGAGTTTCAAACTTTTTATAACATAGCCAAGTGAGCTCTTCTGTGCTGTGATGAATTTCGGCTTCCCCAGTTATTTCAGTATGGTCATAGATTGAATACTATTAAGGAATCAAAGATTTGCTAAATAATAGTGAGAATGTTTGAGAAAAGATAAAACAAACTTTAAAACTTGGCAGAACGCACAAAACAGCTTTTTTTTTTTTAAATCACAGAATACATGATTAGAAATAACATCTAAAGGTGCGGGATGGTGAAGGCAAAAAGTAAGATGCAAACATAAGAATGCTAATCGGGTTACTTTTTACCTTAGTAAACTTTCTCAAACACACCAGCAGCTGCTGTAGTGACCTAAATTCTCAAAAAGAGTTCTTCATCAAATCAAAGATAATGCTTTTTAATACTCTACACTGAAAGAAATTGACATCCAGATAGCTATTGCTATCTTATCAAAAATGGGTTGATTCTTTATTGTGCTGGAACCATATGCACTGCTAAATTGTTGATAGAACATCCTGCAGCAACTATGACAAGACCTTCTACAAGAAGGTATAATATTTCTCTTATTGAGTGACTTTACCATAAAATGTAGCATAATCAGATTGTTGTGAATGATTCCTGCCTAAATATCTATGGAGAATGGCTGCTATTGTATATGTTGCCATAATTTTTGCATTTCAGCAAACATTTCATATATTTCATTGATATATTGTTTGCAGATTTGCACTAATCCACATGTGCTGAAGACAATTTACAGCTGTCAAAATTTGCATTCTCTGATAATGATGTGAATGTAGATGTTCTCACAAATTCACCACATCATGGAATGGGGCTCACTGATGCTATACACCACTGTTCTCATCATATATTATTCAACATGACTAATCTTCTACTGTGCTTAGATTGTTCTCACCCATACCTGACATTCTTTGAACAACCTGCATCATACTTAGTAGTGAAAAATAATTATACATGGAGTATTTTCAAACTAATGATTATTCATTCATTTTTAGTGCTTGAGTCTGCTGAGGGAGTCACTGAAAATGATTGGGTAACCACTAGTTTGAAAATATGCATAATTATTGTAATTTTGTACTGTTCTTTGCAGTTTTATATTTAGCGTACTTAATTAAAGATTACTGCTTGGCTTTTCATTTTATCTTGCTGTGCTACTTCAAAAGTTGAAATTGCAAATGATAGTTTATGTGTGCAGAAGAGCAATTTTATGCTTGTGGAACTATCAGTTGCTAGTAAGCAAGCATCCTATATTATTTATATTTTATTTTTGATTAGGTATTCTATGACAAAAAATAATAGTTTCAGTGTATTCTACACCTCGTAAATTTGTGCCATCTTTTTTTATTAAACACCTTGTATTTTTGCATATTAATGCATATATATGTTGTTGTTTTAAGAGGGACTCATCTGTAAGTATAATAACTTTATTGGTTATTGCCTTATCTGAGTTTTAAGTCATTTGTGAGGAAAAATAGAATACTAGTATATAATTGTATGGATTAATGTGCATAATAATTAAAAAATGTAAGTGAATGAATTAGGTTTGTTTCCTACATTTAACTCATAATTATTTAGTTAATACTTCTTTAAAAAAAAAAAAAAAAACTTGCATGAATTTTCTTGCTAGTGTAAGATTTAAGTTCGGAAAGTTTTACTTTATTTTACAAATTATTTGATTTCCTTTAATAACATTGCTAAGTATTGTAATAATAATTACTATAATATTATTGAAGGTGGAAAAAGGAATTTAATGAACTGGTAATTAAGAAAAGCATGCTTAACTTGCATTAAACAAGAATACTTTTCTTTATACGCATATAAAAAAGAGTTAAATGCAGAGTGTGAATGAAAAGTGAATGTTACAAGTATAAAATGCTAAGAGGGGAAGAAGACAATAAGATGAGTTGTCAGATTTACTGTATTTTACTTTTTTCTGCAGTGTATTCTTTGAGAATGCATTTATTGTCTAGGAACAGATATATTTCAGTTTAAATATTTATTTTATTGTGTACAGAATGTTTTGAAAATTTTCTGGTGTTCTTAATAGCATTTAGACATCATACTGAAAAACAGGGGGCAAAAGTGGAGTCCAAAATGTTTTTCATTTGCTGTGTTTGGTAAATGACCTTCAAATGTATGCTAATAAGTTGAGATATTGGACAATGTGTTAACCTGTTGCACTGCTTTTGGAGAAAGAAAAAAAAATTGGTTAAATATTTAAACTCTAAATAAAATTTAACCACTTGTTTTTTAATTAATTTTAGAAACTCTGTTTCCAACAGAGTGGGTTCCCTTCACAAAAATTTATTCGGCTTGATGAAAGAATTTGCCCTTCTAATCAATTATATTCATTTAATGCAGTCATTTAATAATCAATTCATTTAATGTGCATTAATTAATAGATTAATAATCCTTTAAAAGAAGTTTTCCTCTGCTGCACGGGGCGTGGTTTATTCATGTTAATCAGTGGTTAGTGGGAAAGAATATTAAAATAATCTCTGTTTTTATTTCGCAGTGTATTTGCATTTAAAATAGGATTTTATAAGAATCACTTAAAAAGTTTATTGAGAGCTATAAATATTATATTTTTTGTACTAAATAACATTTGAGATTAATAGTTTTAAATTCATATCGGATTCAATATAACATATATTAGAAATAAAATTGTAATTTCTTTAAATTTTAAAGATACTGACAATATTATATTAAATACTTTTCTTATTGGTCATGAAGATTTCATGCATTTGTTTCAGTTCAGTGAGGACATTAAACATCTTTAAAATAAATACTTCATTTACAAGTATGATTAGTATTTATAATAGCATTTAAGAATCTGCATCAGGTCAGATCTTGGAACAATACATTCAGTTTCCAAAACATATAAATTGTTGTGATCATAAGTGATCTGTTGTAAAGATCTAAAAAACATATTATGAACATCTTTCTGTAGTTATTAATGTGCAAGGTATTACTGTTAATTGACTGATAGGCTAATAAAATCTGATTATTTATTATTATTCCATAATAAAATAGGAGGGCAATGAAGTTTTATCTCAAATTATATTAACGACTGTGATTTCAATAATACTGCATGATGAATGCCTTATTTTCTAGTGGCCATGAACAACTGAATACTTTTTAATTAAGAGTAATGCTTATTTTTTCCTTCCCTAGAGATCATGTGGATAAAGCTTTGCAAATTAAAGCAAATCTTCTAAATGCAGATCATCTTCTATGGGCTTCACCAAAAAGAGTCAAAGGTGAATCTTTGCATTTAATTAATTTGCAATCAGATATTATATATAAAGAGAATGGGCTGGCTGGGTTTATGCTTATATTGCAGTGATTATTTTTAGATGAAAATTGCTTGTTAACCGTTTTTGCTTTTTTATATTATTTTCTCAGACTTTTTTTTTTTTTTTAATGCTTGACCAAAAGCATTTTGTGCTTGAATCTTGGAGGACAGGAGAAGCAGCTGTATTTTTGTATTAGTGGAAGAATGGCAGAAAGTAATGTTGCTGCCCACTTTTTAGATTAAAGTACAATGTTTGAATAAGAAAGTTGAAATAAGTTTCGTTACATTGTATGAGATTTATGTGGAAATAGCAAAACTTCTTTGAAACCTTGTGAGAGAACCATTTCTCTTTTCACTTCTTAACACTGTAAAAGGTATTCTTAGTATTGTTTATGTCTAAACAAGCTGAAAAATATGTCATTGAATAATTAATTTTGAATAGTTGTTATTTTTGTTAGTTACAAATGTAGTCATTTCTAAAATCAAAACAAAATATTATACCATATGCATTAAATCCTTTGTTGAATGAGAACTTCCAGAACATGATTTTGTGTATGTATTATCTTAATTCTCTCCGTTTAATTTATCCTCTTCAAGAATTTCAGTTATACATGGTATGTTGCAATATTCCTGTTTAAAGACTGGATTGAAAATTTATTCATTAAAAAAGTAAAACATCACTTAGTAGAGTAAAACTTTAGCTTTAAAGTTCTCTTAATTCTTAATAGTACTCCAGCACATGGTACTGAAACCAGTACAACATTCCATCCAAATGTAGAAGTTTTATTTCCTCCCAGTGAATGCTTTTTTATAATCCAACCAATGACCCAAGGGGCAATGAAAACATTCAAAGCCTGTTATGTCAAGAATGTTTACGTGTCTGCAAATAAAGTGCTAGATAAAGGAATTCACAGCACGGCATTTTGGAGACAATTCAACATAAAGCACTACATAGAAATGATGAAACTCGCATGGTAACAAATGAATTCATCTACAGGGAATGCTTGCTGGGATCAGCACTGGAAAGAAGTTGTCAACAGTTTTAAAGGATGTCTATCGATTGAAAATGGAGTCAAGAAAATCATACAAATTGCATTGATGGCAAAGAATTTTCAGATGTGGAAGAAGGAGAAATTAAAAAATTAGTTGAGAATAACTTGAGACATTAGCACCCTCTTTGGAGAGCGAAACTGCCAACGCCAGTAAGATGGAGAGAAAAACAGCAAAACGTATTATGCAGAGCATGCTGAATGGTTTTTAAAAGAAGTCTTAATAATTTAATTAATTGTTTAGAAGAGATTTGTCAGAATTATATGTAAAAATATAGTTATTGTGTTGTATTACTGTGAATAAAAAACGTTTAAAAAATACAAGTTTCTTTGATAGTTGACACTAAATAATGGATGAAAAGAACCGATAGTCATTAGTCAGTAAATGACAAATGAAGAATTGGATGATCCTATAACACCAGCTAACTGTGAAAGCAATAATAGTGAAGACGATAAAGAGCCTTTAACGTACAAGAAGTTAAATGAATTTGCTAAAAAAGGCACAGGAATTGTCTGATTTTGTAATAGAGATTCACCCAAATGAAAAAAGAAGAGGATACTTTTGAAAAGGTTTGCACTCCTTACTGCAAAACATTTAATGAGTTGCATCAGGCATTGTTTCAAGCAAAAATTGCTAGCTATTAAAAAAAAATTGTATTGTATACCTACTTATTAAGCAATAACAGAAATCCTTTCAATTAATATTTGTTTGATTTATCTCTTTTGTTTACAATGCATACATATTTTCTTAATCTGAACTACATCTAACCCATTTTTTTTCCATAGAAAGTTAACTTCTTGGAACACAATTTTGCTGTATGTGCAATGTTTAATGTTATGTTTTAATAATACAATAATAATGTTAATGTAACCCCATATTTGGCAAGGGTTTACTGTACCTTTCATTTTTATTAAATATGCTATTCTAGTAATACCCTTCAGAAATTTATATTTGGCTGCTTGCTTTCTATTAAACGTGATATTTCATGAAGGATTATGGATTAATTCTTTATTATAGCTAAATCAAAGCAATGTATGTAAGGGGGGGGAATCAAAGTGATATTAAACATAACTGGTATTAAAATGTGCATGAAGCTGCAGTAATGTATAAAGTTGTTAATAAAGATTTAAACTTGCCTATTTAAAAAAGAAAAAGAAAGTATTTGATAATGAAAGCTTCCCTCAACCAAAGCCAGTCTGATAATTATAAAACTGTAAACACGTAGGGTTAAATTATTTTTACAGACTTTTTCTTTTTTCTGTGTACTATTTAATTTTTAAATTTGTAATTCGGAGTTTTCCTTCTTATTAATTTCCATATTTTTCTTGATAAAAAATTTTAATTTTTATTCATTAATTATGCAGTTACTACTAATGTTCTCATTTACAAAATTTTAGTTTTGCAATTTATTGTTGACTGTTCTGTTGTCATGTTGTGCTTGTATTATTCCATATAGCAAGTTTTTTTTTTAGACACATTTTTATTAGTTTTAAATTTATAATTTATTCTTTATACTATATTCTTTTTTTCTGTTTTTCACTCTACATATATTATAATTTATCATATATTTAAATTGAAAGGAAGGCTGGAATCTCGAGCCTGTCAGGATTGTGCTATTAATTGCTCAATAAGTTTTTTCTGATTAAAACTTTTTGCTAAATGTTAAATTTCTGAGTTGTGGATTTGTTAGCTTTGAAACAGGCTAATTAATTTTTCTTTTACAATTCTTGAGGCATCAACCCCTGATGAAAATGTAAAATCTGTTTTTATTTGAATTTTTATTTATGTTTTTCCTCATTCCTTGAGTTTTGAAGTGAATATTTATTCAAGTATAGTTTTGTCACAGCTTTGGTTTATCAGGTAATTTTGAAATTGTTTTATTTTTGCTTTTAAATTACAATTTAATTTCTTTCTCTTATGTCAGTATGTGCAGTAAGTGTTTATTTGCAATTTTTTATATAAATTCATTCTTTTTCAACTTTGCCATACTAAATCTGATATTTGAATTCACTCGTGAGTGTAGTTTTAATTTAAATTATATGTATAAGCTTCAGATTAAAGTTTCCAAAACCTGTAATTCAAAGAGGATTTTATCATTTAAAATTTAAAAACATAAAATATTAAAAAAGATATTAAAAAAAAGAAGAAGAAGAAACAGTTTAATTTTGTGTTCACATTCCAGTTTAATGTATGAAACATTTTGGAACTTATCTGTTATGCGCCTGCCATTCAATTTTATGGCGTTTTTAATGTAAAAATTTCTAGTTACAAGAATAGTTTATAGATATATGCATACACAGACCCAACAATACCCCAGATGGCACTATCATTCACTCTCAGCATGTGTTTGACTTCTCTTTCACAGGCACTAAAAAGGGTAGCAGGTGCATAATGGAAAAATATCAACATTTTAAAGTAACCAGTTATAAGCATCTTGGTTTAAAATTAATCCAGACATTCCAAAACATAAAATTACATGTTTAAAACAAAGTATTGAGAATAACAAAAGAAATTGTTGTGATGTAATTCTGTTATAAATGTTAAAATGTAAATATAGATATTAAAAATTTTTGCATTTATTTAATAAAAAGATTTAATTTTCCAATATGTAACTGCATTTTTTTCATTAGGTCATTTGTTTTCAAAAGCTTATAGCAAGTATTTCAAGTGAAATGCCAATATTTTCTGTTTTTTGGGCCATGAAATTCGAATAGTGAACACAAAAGTACCCTTTTCAAGATATCAAAAGTTTAAATCATTTGTTCTTTTTTAAATATCAAATTTTATTCTTTTTCTTATATTATTAATTTAATATTAATTTCACAGTTTCTATAATTTGTTGCTTGTTTTGTAATAAAAAATGGGTTATTATTCTATTAAGTTGATTTTAAGATAAAAATTTGGACATCTCTGAGCAATCTATTTCTTAGTATACTGAAAATCTTTTTTCATTGTTAGTATTTCTTATTCTGTTTGAAAAATTGAATTTGAAAATAATGAATTATTATTATATTTTGATTTGTAGCTCTAATCATTGAAGAGATCGCATTGGATAGTAATGATAAAGTAGTTCAGCAGTGTCTCTTTTATGAAGCTGAAGATCTTCATCTCTGTGCCCTTCATCTAGTCCAGGAATATTTTGGAGAAATGAATGTGTTAACTGCTCGTCATTATGCGAATCTTGGAAGGCTCTACCAGTCAATGAAGAAATATAAGGTTAGCTGTTAATTTACTTTATTATGCTACTCAATCAATTATTCATAAGTAAGTTTATAAGGTATTTCTCCTGCCTTCTTTGCATGCCTTCATGGTGTAGTGGTCTGCATGCTCGACCCGTAACCGAGAGGTCCGTGGTTCGGTTCCCGGCGAAGGCGTTGCTCATTTTTCACCTCTTCTGCATCGAAAAAAATACCTAATGTCTCTACACTGGCCCCCAAACTAAAAAGGTGGTGGATGATAATTCTCCACCACCGCGATTTGGCAATTGGGTCCCCAAAACCCCAGTTGCCCCTTAAACGTGGTGTAGTGGTCTGCATGCTTGACGCATAACCGAGAGGTCCGTGGTTCGATTCCCGCCGAAGGCGTTGCTCATTTTTCACCTCTTCTGCATCGAAAAAAATACCTAATGTCTCTACAAGTTCATCATTCATTATCTAATTTACATTAACTTGTTATGTATTTACTCATTACTTAATTTTAAATAGTTTCTGTGAATGATATTTAGATGAAATTTTTTTTTAGTTGTGTTCCTTTGTAAGAAATTTCCATAGTGAATGTCAAATGCAAATGTTATTTGCTCTTCGTTTCAAGTCATGTATTAGTTTTAAAATGCACTCCCCTCATACTATATTTATCATAACCATGATTTACTTATATAAAGGGGTACTGTATATACCGCTTAATGTGATCGCAGTTAACTTTATTCATATATTGTTATCAAATTGCTGAAGTTCCCACCTATTTGTATACAAAAGATGTAAGGAACATTGCTTAGAGATCACTATGTTGGTTGATGTTATCAAAATATTATAGAATGATTTTTTTTTAACTGAAGTAAAGTTGCTGAATAAAAAATGAAACCGCTAAATAAAGTCCAGAAATTGCCATATGACAGAGATATTTTCACAATGTAGCTTGATTTTGATTTCAGAAAAGCATGCATTTTGGAACCTTTTTCCAAGTTTCAGAAAGATCGGCTGGACTAGCCAGTTTAATGAAATGGAACTCTAAATTACCTTCCTTTTTCATACCAAAATTGTTGGTCTTTAGCTTTACATTTTTATGGATGTTTTGCTTTAATAAATGCTCATTTTTTATACTGTTTAGTCATTTTCCCATAAAATCTAAAAAAAGGTGTAATGATCCGAGGGATGAAATGCCAACTCTAAAAAATAAATCGTGAAACTTTCATTTGAGACAAAATTGAGATAAAAACATAACAGTAGATGCATGGCAGAAAAGATCACACAGTTCAGAAAACACTGAAGATTTGGTTTACAAATATTTTTAAAAAGGGTGTATTCATCAGCAGTCTATAAATGCAGCAGAAAGCTGAAGAATTAACCATAAAAAAGGGGGCAGCATAATTTTGTAATCCCAAACGGCTGTTTAATTGATGGAAGAAAGCAGAAAACATTGTTTATTCATGATGAAGAAGATGTTGAAGCTGTGAAGTTGCACCCATCAAATAATTTCCAGGAACATTAAGAATATGAACAATTCACGAATGAAATTTTACGTAAGTGCAGACAATCAGCTATTAGTTACCTATTTTCCAATTAAAATGCTTTAAAATTAAGTATGTATATGTTTCTAGTTATACAGTGAAATACCGAAAATCCACCACCAACCTGAAATCAGCATTGCCTTTCAAAATATAAACATTCAGTTTATAGGTTCCAGAAACCGCAACATGGAGAATGAAATACCGAAGAAAACATATTTATCCAATAGTGACATCATAATTAATGAATAATAATGATTCTGTGTTAGTGGCAGAAAAAAAATCTTAGCCCAGAAGAGGTTTTTAATATGGATGATGTGTTCAGATGAGCGAACACTGGCTAAACAGGCATCAACATAAACCCTTTTTCAAATAATGCAAGATCTGTTGTTTTTACCATTTTTCTTCATTCATTGTGAAAAAGCACTCTTATAGGTTACTTACACTATCATTTTAGGCACATGTAATCCTTTTTAAAAAATATTTGCATACTTCATTCCTAGCACACATTCAAATGAAAACCTCAAAGGTTTTTAATTCACTGGCCAGTGTAAATATTTAATAAATAATAGGAAAGTAGAAAATTTTATTTTCAGTGTCGTATTTTAAGGTGATAAAAATAAATAAGATAATAAATGTTGTAAAGCACAGTTTCCGAAGCATTTCTTAGGGAAAGCAAAAAAGCAGCTACTGTAATTATTTTTAAATTCATTTGATTTGTTTTCTTTTATATTTTTTTTTGTGATAAAGTTTTTTTAGTGTAATTATATCAGAATATTCAAATGTATATCAGGTTTCTCTGTAAAATTCACTTTACACTCCCCTCTCAAAGTCTTCTAGCTTTTTGCTTGTAAAGAGTTGGTATTGATGATTTTTCTTTCAGATTTTGAACCTTGCACCACAAAAAATTTATAAGGATTTGACAGCAAGATTTGCAGACCTACAATTCCAAAAGATTCAAAAAAAAGTTACAAAATGAAAAATGTCTTTACGGTATGAACACATTGATATGTTTTACAGGAAGTTTGTGAAGAATTTCTTATATTTTGAACAATTTTTGGAACAACAACAAAAGCAAAATTATTTGAATTTTTTACTTTTGAGCCTAGAAGTCAGTAGATTAACATGCTAATTTTTCTTTTATTTCCGCTTCTTGTCACTAGACACAAGCATGAAAAATTGTAAGAATTGTTGTATTCTTTTCACATGGATGTGTATTTGTAGAAGGAATTTTTCTGTTGATACAGAAATTGCAAATTGATACAGGAAAATCATCGTATGTGTTTCCACATACCATACATAGAGTTGGCATTAGGCATTTTGCCCCTTGGTGCACTTATTTTCTGTGGGTCCCAATTTCTGCTACCCAGTGTCTGTCCTAAATTCTGAAAATTTTACCATCCCTAAAATTTGTTGCTGGATTCATAACTAAATTCTAAAAATTTGCAAGATTGGCTGTGGTACCAACACTTACCATATATCAGTTCATAATTATTCTCAATACACATATTATAAAAAATAAATTAAAATTAGCAGTTTCTTCTATGTGTTCTAAATGCATGCTGTGCCTTAAAATAACAGACATCTGTAATTAAATCTGAAAATTCCAAAATGAAGAGAAAACATTAGGAAGATACTGATTGCATAATGGGAAAGAAATTGCTCTTCAAAGGTATATTGTTGAAGTATTAACAAATTAAGAAATTAGGCAAAACTAGTGGGAACATTAGTTTGTTTATTGAAGCAAATAAACTTAGAACAGATGCTAAAGAGAAGGAAATTGATATAAATTAGCTGAAACATCTGGAAAATTTTTAAATTGAAAACACACATAAATATTTTGTTGTGTGTTGTTGCTACAAAGTATACATGTTTTGTAGCTTTTAATGCACAATTATCCTAATATTGTTTTAGAATCTGTATCATAAATGATATATGTTATATCCATTATTTTAAAACTATAAAATGTTCATAGATTGTGAGTTTAATAGTGCTTTTTGAATAAATATGTCTTTTAAATAAAAAAAAAATTAATACTAATATTCTAAATCTATAACGACTAAGAGTTAACTACTTAATTAAATTATTTGTAATTAGCAGCCTACCTTCAGAACGAGTGTCATCCTTTAATCCTTACTGTAGATGCAAGATACAAGATAAAATTGTAAAAATTAACGTAAAACTTTACAGCTAATGATACTCAAAATAATACAAAACAACTTATCACCTCTGGTGCTTCAACTATTTATTGGGTACAGATATTAACTAGATTACAACTCCAGCAACTTTGTGCACAGCTACAACTCTTAACTGCCTCAAATGGGCAAAACACTAATAACTTCTAATACTTACTAACTGTGCCAACAATTGTCAGCGACTCTCTGTCATTCTAGGCAAATAGTAGCGTAAACAACAACCAAGCAGTCTGTTATGAATCATGCCATTATGATTTTATTTCTCATTTTAAGCTGTGCCACTTGACATCAAAATGCATAAACCTCTGGACTGAGCAAGTAAATACAGAGGCAAAGCATAAAAACATAAAGCTGACTGTTAGTAAAACTTATGTAAAATGTCACTAATCTTCTTTAAAATATGTAGGGCTCTTATAAGTGTAAAATGTAAACGTTTCAAGAAGTTTTGCAACTTAATGCTAATGATTTGATAAATTTTACGAAGCTGATTTTGTTCTTGAGTTTGTTTTATAATCATGTTAAATGTTAGATTATGTTTAATAATAATGGATTCTACTTAGAGATCTGTTTTATTCTCGAAATGGTATTACAGAAGTGAAGTTCAGGCATAGATAATTGATGCAATTTTTTCAATTCCCGTTTGTTGGTATATTTTCATTGATTGCCCTTGATTTTTTCATTGATTTCTCTTAAATATACTTTAATTTCTATGTGTGCAAATCCTGTAATTCATTTGTTAACCAAAAATATGTGCAAAAAATCTATTATCATTAAATTAAGGAAATCTAAATTGAATTTTGAAAAAAATTCACTTCAAGATGCACATCTCCACCCTCTAGCAATATGTGCATTAATTTTTTTAGTTCTGCATATCCATCTCTGTGCTATGTGATACTTGCACAGAGGTAAACTTTCTCTTTTATTATTATAAGACAGAGATAAAAATAATTATCACTTGCTTGAACTTTGAGTGGCATGACTGGTTTAATCCAGTCTGTATTTTACCTTTGTACTGTATATTAATATTTTATTTTCTTATGTCCTTTATTGACCTAAATATTAGCTTAATGAATATAAGTTTATTGCTGATAACATGTGGTTATGAACTGTATATGATTTCATAAAAGTTTGAAGAAAAACTTAACAACATTTATGCTCTTTAACACATAATAATGCTGCTTAAATGGGCAAAAGAATGAGTAAGGAGTACAATTTAACAGTTGGTTTCCACTTAGACCAAGCAAAGAAAAAGTGACTCGGTATGGGCCAAGAGCATACTGATCACTTACTGGTGAGTGCTGAGTTCTCGCCACTGGCATTACATGGCACTGCAATCATTACACCAATGCCAATTGACAATATTGTAACCATGATGGAACAGTTATAAAGAGATACTATTGAATTAATTAACCATGCAAATCCTGTTAATAACTGCTTTTTAAAGCAGCTCTTTATTGTTAAATCTAGAATAACATGCCATTAAGAGGGCCAGTATCATGGAAATGTCTCATAAGCAGTTTCAGTTTTCTTTCTATCAAAATAATTATATGTATAAAAGTGAGTTTATTGGAAATTTTTTAGTACAGAATTACTACTTTCATATTCCTAATATTAATTTGTGAACGATTACATGAAAGTATATTTTTGTATTGAATATGGATTATTTTAATATTAATCAGTTAATCTCTATTTTTTCATTATTTTTATAATAAAGTAAATGGCCTACTTTAACTTCTTTCAAGAAAATAGTTATGTTTTATTTTATTCTGTTACAGGATTCTCAAGCCTTGCAGTTGAGAGCCATTGCTATTAAAGAAGCTCTTTTGGGACCTGATGATCATGAAGTAGCAGTATCCATGGCACATTTAGCTTCCCTGTATACTTACGATATGGAACTATATGCTGAAGCTGAAGTATTATTCTGGAAGTCTATTAACATAGGTCAGTTCCTGTATATTTTGTATTCAAGATAAACACCAAAATTCTTTCAGTTTATGAGGATTTATTTTGTTAATCAGTTTTTCCTTTCAACAAACTGGATTAATAAAATATTACAGTTTGTTTATGTAAGGTAAATTATTTAAAATGTTGTGTTATTTTATTAATTTAAAATATATCAGATATTAAATTTTCAATAATCAAATTGAATGTTTTTCATTGACCATGTGTATTAATGTTATTCTTTCATGAACAACTCAGTTTTTGTATTCTTAAATATTTGTTGCATTAAATGTTTTTTAATTAACAGCTGAATTATTAGTCCAAAGGGATTTAGTCCTGAAGGACTATTACTTTCGTTTTGCGATTTTGCGTTGATTCACTCTGAATGCCCGATTCACTTTTCAAATTGTTGCCACTAAATGTTATCGCTCTGCATTAAAGTTTAAAAAATGAAAAATCTGCATAAATGTATGCATGTTATTATTATTTTTT
>KK116538.1:21758-37824 GCA_000611955.2 Stegodyphus mimosarum | reverse complement strand
AAGAGTCATGTATTCTGTCCTTACATACAGATGTTAGACAAAAACACCATTAAATTGCATTTTGATATCTTTCAAAATAGGTATTTTTGTTGAAATATTTTAGCCAGAATTTGTCATGATTACAATACTTTCTTTACTTTATACAAGTATGTAAAAAAAAGGGGGGAGGTATTGTCTGTAGCTTCGGAAAATTTGAAATTATTTTAATACATACGCATGAAAGTACAAATACTTAATTCTCTCATAACCATCACCTCCCAAACTCACTAGTACAAAAAACAAATAAACATCAATAAAAAGTATGGGTTCTCAACCAGGGAAGAGTTTCATAATTTCAGAAAGAAAATGGGGTCAGCCTTTATTTACCTGTTGGTATTGGTTTTAGTTTATGAGTACAAAAAACTACTTTTATTCAAGTTTTGATATTTATAAACGTTTTCTGTAATTGTGTTGTTTAATTTGTAAAACGCATTAAGAATAATCTAAATTTAAATAAATGTGTGTATATATTTTTTGAGTTTGGGAAAGGAAGGAGAGGAATGTTGGTCTAGCAGTTGTGAAAGTGGTACATTGAACAAAAAAAAATTGAGAATCCTTGATACAGAGCATTAAATTTGTAAGACTGTCACTTTTACAATTGATAAAAATTACCTGGAGCCATGAGTCTTAAGGAGGATTGGATTATTTGATTATGGGAAAGCATTTTAAAACTATCAGCTTGGGAGGGGGATTTTCTGATAGGATTATTTGACTGTAATTAGGGTTATCTGCCTGAGGGACTACAATTAGGATTATTATTATTCAAATATCTTCCCAAGAGACTGTAATTAAGCCTCAGATAGCTAGCGCAAAGCATATTAAGGCTATTTACCTGATGGAGCAATCGCTAATGGAGGATTGTCTGAGAAAAACTGGTTTGTATTTACCTTACACATGGGGAAAACCAAAAAAAAAAATGCATCCAACCCGTTCTTGCCAGGGTCGAATTACCGGTACTCAGCACTGTTATCCACTTTACTGATGGATATATCTTGAAGATTGTTAGTGTAGGGGAGCTAGGGTATAGTTGTAACAATTTTTGGAAAATTTTTTATATTTTTAAACGTATTTATGATTTCTTGATTATAACTGCTGTTTTTATAGCTTAACTTCCTCTTTATCATATTCCCAAAACAAACATTCGTCAGTTTTGTTCATTTTAGCACAACAGATATTTTACTAAAACTATTCATCTGTTACGATTTGCCCGGAATTACAATTTTCACGCATTTAATGTGTACTCACATTTTGAAAATTTAGCTTTGCACCCATGCTTCTTCATCAGAGTTGTAAGCATTTTCTCAAGTTAAGTAAAAACCTTTTTCTGTTTCAAAATGTGGATGTGGGTTTAAAATCATCTTTTTCACCCATTTTGCATTTTATCTCTTCATTCTTTTTATTTTTTATTTTATTTTATTTAACCTTTATCCTCTTCCCCCCCCCTTCGTAGTCATTTCTTTATATCTTTGTAAAGGTTCTTTTTCGGATGCGCAAGTAGGGTGCCAGATTTCCTTTTGCATTGGCCTATATTAGTTGGAGCTTTAAGAAGAGGTCTAATCAATGAGGCTGAATATTCGATTTTTATGTTTTAAGAAAGAAAACTAGATAAAAAGAAGAAATTTTCATGTTAGCATTTAAGAAAGAAAGTTTAACTTACATGAATCAAAATCTCGGAGCAGGTTATAGCATGTTAAACTTGCTCATTATTTGGTTTCGGACACTTTTGTTGATTCATAAAAAAATATTGCGATTAGTAAAATAAATAAAGCAGTATTTTAAAACTTAATGCATAGGCAAAATATTTTAAAATATCGGATGTGGACGCCACATGACTTCATTAAACGGCCTATTGAATTATGCGAAGTTTTTCCTGCACTTCATTTAAAACTTATTTCCTCGAAGTTCATTACAGATATAGTTCTCATTCGATCAATTCAGTTCTTACAAAGGGACAAGAGAAAAATACATGAAACTCAAAACATCTTTATAAAAAATTGTAAAACATAGAAAAACCTAAAACACCAAATGGAGTTTAAAAAAAAAAAAAAAGTTTTTACATTTGAAATTAGAGTATGTACACCAAAATAAGCAATTTGATCAACTATCAGAAAGACCAAATTTTCGATGCACAAAACTGAAAGTTAACTTTAAAAAAAAAAAAACAAAAAGATATGGAAATTAGTGCACAAACTGATGTAACTCACTGTTCATCAAATGTAAACAAACGGCGACTGTGTTAGGCCTAATGCCATGTAAACTTTTAAATTGTTCATAATTCTGCGACTATTGCATGCAAATTAACTAAGGCATAAAAACCTTAACCGGAACATAAGAACAACATAATTCAACCACTTTAAAGCAAAAATACACAACTTACCAACATACAAAACGCCAAGCAGAGTAACAGGGTGGGAATACATATATATACACTGGTGTGCAAAAATTAAGGACGAGACGGTTTTTTCAATATAACTTTGTACAAAAGCTTTCCAAATCAACACATTTAATACCATAAGATCCCCAATACGTAAGGACATGAGTAATGTAAGCAAAACTTACTAAAAGAGAAATCAGAGGGATAAAAAGAAGCTTTATTGAAAAAGTAGCATGGAGCGCAATGCGACTGAAGGCCGAAACATCCCTGTGATGGGTGTCCAGCAAGAAACATCCGGTCTTTAATAGGGGATATGATCTCCCCTGACTGCTAGGCAGGTTTCACATCATTTGTGCATGCTGGATATGTGGTTGTTAATGAGCTGTTGAGACACTGCTGCTCGTTCCTCTTGTAGCACCAATCGCAGTTTCGGAATCGTTACTGGCGATAAGTTACGTGCTGCCACGGGTCTCCCTAGTAAGTTCCGTACATGCTTGACGGGATTTAGATCCAGAGACCTTGCCGACCAATCCATGTGTTCAATATCTTCACTCTCCAACAGCTCTTCGACAGTAACTGTGCGATGAGGTGGAGCGTTGTCGTCCATGAAGAGGAACTGAGGACCCATAGCCCTTGTGAAAAGACGCATGTAAGGAAGAAGAACCTCGTTACAATAGCAGTCCCAGGTGACGAACCTCCTTGGGAGATATGAAGGTCGGTCCGGCTACCAAGCATTATGTCTGCTCGAACGAGAACTCCGCGACCTCCAAAACAGTCCCTTTTGATGATGTTGAAGGGGTTATTGCGTGTTCCCCGCTCTGTCCAGATGTGTATGTGTCTAGAATCGCAACTCAGACTAAATCTGCTCTCATCTGTAAAGAGTACTCGTCCCCATTCATTGTCTCTCCAATTCCGGTGTTCCCGGCACCACAGAGAACGCCTTCTCCGATGGGCAGGCGTTAGAGGTACACACCGTACAGGGCGTCGTGCAAACAGACCACCACCGTGCAGTCTTCTGGCCACGGTAAAACGCGATATCGGTCGTCCAGTCGCCTGTGTCGTGTGTCTAGCGATTTCTCCCGCTGTCTGCCGCCTGTTTCTTCTGGCCTGTAAGGCAATATACCGGTCATCTGCGGGTGTGGTTCCTCGTGGACGACCACTACTAAACCCCCGGATAGCTGTTCCTGTAGTTTGAAATTGTCTCCAAAGTCGTGAAACGATGCTGTGAGCAATTCCGAACTCTGCAGCCACACTTGTCACACTGCGGCCTTCCTCCAACTTCCCAATGATTCGACCTCGGGTAAAAGCATCCAGATGTCGTCTAACAGATTGATTATTCGCCATTTCTCGCTGAGGCAGCAACTCGGTGTGATTTTAAGTGCTATACGGCGTGCAATCTCTTTGCCAGAAATACTGATCTTACACCGACAACATGCTTTATACTACTCAGACACTCCCCCATTACGTCTACCTGCGTATCTGCGCATGTGCTACCGTACATCACCTTACTTAACCTCCTGATTGGTCTTTCTGTCCGCTCTGCCTCTTCGTTCAGCTGATATGCTAATTTTTCGACTTCGTCCTTAATTTTTGCGCACCAGTGTACACATTAAGTGCGACCGATTGCAACGAAAAATTGCCCAACTATATGTCATAAGAATCGCAATGCAAAATTTCGACCATCTACGGCTATTCCTTGACGGCTTACGCGAGACACATACGTACATATAGACATCACTGAAAAGTATCATCTGAATTCATTTTACAATCTTTTTCGGGAAAAAATGTCCTTTATGCTGTCTGTGCGTATAAAAGTCACACAAAAAAAATCATTCAGATGTATTCGAGAGAAGTCAAAATGGTAAATTTCGTTGCAATTTGATACCCCAAATTTTTCGCGATTACAGTACTTCCTTTATTTCGTACAAGGAAGTAAAGATGGATGATTTTACTTTTAAATCCAGATTTTGGAAATATTCCTCCCATCAACTAGCTAAGACGAAGCACATGCACGCAACCTCTTACTACTCGTTTTGGCAAAGTATTACTGTGTTTGCATAATATGGCCCGTCATAAAAATCATGTTTAGTGAAACTTCCCGTACAAAATTTTTAAATCTACCGCATAATGTGTGTGGTATGACTTGCCTCTGTTACAATTAGCCCCTAGCCCCAGTGCTTAATTACTAAATTTAGAAATGCCGGAGCCCTATAGAGAATCGCGAAGAAAGAAGAAAAAAAAAAAATCTGAAAGATTTCAGATTTTAAATTACGTCCAAAGGCGCGTTTTTTTAACGTTTCGTGTGCTACCTTTCTTTTATTAAATATCATGTACTACGTACTCAAACCATAAAATTCAGTTCAAAATCAATATCGCAAAATCATTTTAAAATGAACAATCTTTAGAAATTTCCGTATAAAATCAATATCGCAAAATCATTTTAAAATGAACATATCTTTAGAATTTCCGTAAGTCTCGTGCGCTGGAGATAAAAATGTTTTTTTTTCGTACAGTGTTGCCATTGCTCGCTTTGAAATCATTTAGTTTGTTAATCAGAAATTCGTTGAAATGTTACAAAACATAAAATCGATAATAAAGCAAATTTCAAATTCAAAATTAGGGCTTCCAGATGCCCATATTCGCAGTAGGATTACGTCATTCAAAATTCGATGGCTCTAGGTTTTATCACAATGCGAGAAACATGCATACATTTATGCAGATTTTTCATTTTTTAAACTTTAATGCAGAGCGATAACATTTAGTGGCAACAATTTGAAAAGTGAATCGGGCATTCAGAGTGAATCAACGCAAAATCGCAAAACGAAAGTAATAGTCCTTCGGGACTAAATCCCTTTGGACTAATAATAATAATAATTAAAGTTAAATGTCAATAAAATGTAAATTAAGATTTAATAAATTATTAAATGAATGATAAATATCTTGTTTAGGGCTACAGTGGGAATTACAATTTCACTCAAAAAATAGCCCATATAGCGTGTGTCAGTATTTCAGCCTGGAATACACTACATAATGCACTATCATGGGATGAGCGGGATATAAGACAGATGATAGAAAGGACCTTTTTCTTCCAGCATACCGATGAAAAAAGAAAAAGTAAAACCGTTGATGCATTGCTAATAAAAATAGAGAAAATACAAGAAACAGGATGAGAGTATGGGACAGAAATTTTAACGGAGAAGTTTGGCGTCAAAAACAAAGAAGAGTTCAACACTGTGTAACCGGGATCTCCTGCCGATATAATTGTAGCTGTTAAGCAGAATATGACGAGGAAAAAACTTGCCATTAATCCGACCCGATAACAACGTAAGAAACGTAAGGTTCTATAAGTGAAATTTTCTTTCGTTCGTTCACATACAAGTGAATTTTAGGAAAATTCTTTCACATACAAGTGAAATTTTCTTCCCCCATATTTTTTTACATCATTCCAAAAAGCCTGTCTTTCCTTGGGAGTGACTAGCGGTGCATGTACACGACCAGGTTGATCACATTTAGTACTTTCGAGGATGAAAACTTTACCCATTCTCATAATTTCATTGTACTTCCTGCAGAATAAGACTTAGACATGTAAGTGGAGAGCTTTTCTTTCCTTAAAAGTCTTAACCTCCGCCAAAGGTTTATTTCTCAGGAAAAGATAGGCATGCATTCAGTTAAAATCGATTTTTAAAGTTTATTTGTTATTAAATGAAAATATTTCTGCTGCAGTTGTGGTTCATTTCCATAAAAGAATCGCCTAAGCCCTTCTCTAAAGTTCCGGTGCGCTCCGGCTAGAATTAGGACTTTTACTTCAAGTTAGTTAGAAGTATCGGAGCCCGGCTCCGGTGATCTGCGGCGAAACTTAAGCTCTGCTTAACCCCCTAATTTATAAGCGTACGCTTATTTATTTTTGTGTATATTTAGAGACAAAGTGGAATTAGCATTATTAGCTGAATGATTTTGCACACATAGTGATTAAGTGATCAAAATTTCCAAAAATATGTGTACTACATTTTTCTCTCCTGCCCCACAAACCAGCAATTCTCTTAATTATATTCTGTTTCAGAAAACTGAACTCATTTTATAATTTATTAGTGAATTTTTACATTTGCAATATATATATATATATATATATATTTTTATCCTACGCCCGTCCGCGCCCATTAAGCGACGTGCTCGTCTTTCCGCCCAATAAAATGAAGAAGAATGAAAATGAGAATTAGAACTAGAGTTGTCACTAAAAAGCTTTGAAACAATGGGGCAGTTCTTGAGATGGTCGCCATCCATGTCACCGTGATGACAGAAAGGGCAACAAGCTGAATCCTCGATTCCAATATGACATAAATTTCTTTGTAAATAATCATGTTCAGTTAACATTCGAAAACAAGTAACTCCAACAGATCGAGGCAAAGAATTGGAAATTTTATTCTTTAGAATGTTCCACCTCTTACCCACAGCTGCATCTCTGTATAAGGGCATTCTAGTATTCTTAATTTTGTTGTTCACAATCCTTTTAATGTTACGCAAAGGCGGAAGAGAATCAGGCTGAGTCATTAGAGAACCAGCAAGTCTATCAGCCTGCTCATTGCCAAAAATGCCGCAACGACTCGGAATTCATTGGAGGGCGATGTTTTCTTTAGAATCCCTAAGTTCAAAAAGCTTTGCTGTACAAGTATGTATATGTGCATTTTCATTGTATTTTGAATTCACAAGCGACAATATAGCAGCCTGAGAATCAATAAGAAACACACTATTGGGATCAGAACTGTCTTTCAGCTTATCAGTTGCAAATGATATTCCCGCTATCTCTCCATCAAAATTTTCACAGTATTTCCCAATAGGATAGCTTATACTGAAAGTACTTGAGTATGCTCCAGGACCGACGTTTTTATAGCGTCTTATGCCGAAACATCAGTGTACACATGGAGCCAATCATCAAGAGGGTACCTACTATATATAGTAGACAGAAGCAGCACTTTTTAATTCACTTTGTTAGGAGAGCTGTTTATTGGCATTCCAAACAAGATCCAGGTGGCCCTTCAACATGGTTTGATCTAGAACAGGATTTAATTCCTGAGAAAAAATCTGGCGATTGGGTGTAGGAATATCATAAGTATCATAGAGATCGTGGACAATAGAAAGGAAGGAACTGTGGGTTTTCAATCTTTCGCTTGCTGGTCTGTAATAATTTAGAAAGTTATGTTTTGTTCGTAAGATTTTTTTCAATGAGTTTTATGGGCACCTTTCACTTAACGGTTCTAGTTCAGTCTGAAGTTCCATAGTAACTATGGGGGTTGATTTAGCGCCATCAGTGATCAATCGCAACATGTTGTTTTGGAATAGGTCAAGCTTGTTTTTAACAGAGTCTGAGGCGGTTATCAAAGCCTCGTTTCCATATTCAACAACAGGACGAACATAACTTTTATAGACTGCACACAAGACATCTTGGATTGAGCCCCCAAGTGACACCAGCTAAACTTTTTCAATAGTATTGATTTGGCATATCCTTTATCAACGGCTGAATCAACATGTTTCGTTCAAGTTAATTTGGGGTCTAAGTGAATACCCAAGGAGACAGTATGAAAAGTTCTATTCAGGTCTTTGTCATTAAACTGATGTTGGATGTCGTGATGTTTTGTACTGAGGGAAAACAATTGAAATGTGGTTTTTATCAGTATTTACTAAAATATTTTTATCATAAGTCCAGGTGTTAAGAACATATAAGGCCTGTTGTAGGACGCTCTCCAAGCCAGCAAAGTCAGATCCTGTAGCACTCATCACCACATCGTCAGCAAATAGTAAAACGAATTCACGCCTGGGACAAAACTGGAAATAGTGTCTATTAAATCACTGATCATTATATTAAAAAGAATCTGGCTCAGAACAGCTCCTTGGGGTAAACCCTGTTTGGTTTGACTGCAACTTGACACAGCATGACCCTACTTATAAAACGTTGCTCAAGAAAACTTTTAATCCATTTAAACAAGTAGCCTGAATTGCTACAGGAAACCAGCTTCCTAAGCAGCCAGCTCTCCAGACCCTATGAAGTACATTTTTAAAGTCCACAAATACTGCAAGGCACTTCGTCTTATTTAAAATCCATCTTTTACCTCTTGGGACAAGCGTACAATTTGTTCAACTGCGCACCTATGTCTATGGAAACCCGCCTGTTTTTTCAGATATTAAACCTATTTTGTCTAGTACAAACTTTAACTTGTTAGCAACTAATCTCTCAGTTAATTTACACATCACGTTTGTAAGAGAAATCGAGCGGTAACTGTCCATATTTTCCCCCGGTTTGTTAGGTTTGAATTGGTGTTATCACGACTTTCTCCAAGCACTTGCCAAGTCATTTTTCAAAGTTTGGTTAATGAATGCCAACAAAGTTATTTTTGCAGCAGGTCTGCACTTTTACCTTTAACTAAGGCATGAAGACCATTTTTCAATTCCCCATAGAGAAATCAGCATTTAAAAGTTGCTTAAAAACTCGAAAATTGTCCTGAAGTGGTTTCAGTTCACTTTTTTTTTATTATTATTATTATTTTAATAGTAGGTCTGTAATTGCTTACACTAGCATAATGCCCACAAAAAGCGTTTGAAATATCTTTATCAGTAGTAAGCTCTTTAAAACCATTTTAATAGGTTCATTCTTTCTAATGTTTTAATTGTTTATCTAGCATAAAAAATTATGAGCCTTTATGCCATCCCTGTTTAAGTCCAGTTTTTATACGAGGAACGCTTTGCTTCAGTTATTGATCTTTTTAAGATAACCTGTGTCTTGCGCAAAGCTATACAGTCCTCACTAAGACCGGTATTTGGAGCCTTTTCACGAGCCTTATTTCTGTCTTCACAAAGCCTCCACAATTTAGAATTCCAGAAAGGAGTATATTTCTTTTGTTGTCCTCTTGGAACACATAGAGAAGCACACTTTAGTATAGCACGAGTAAAGAGTTTTGAAGAGTGTTTAAGATTTGGGGAAACTAAGGAGTTGGTTATAAATTTATCAGTGAGGCCTTTATAGTTGAACCAAATTGCCTTTTTAAGGTTCCAGAAAACCTTTCAATGCTGGATAGTAATATTTTATGTCCAGCACCACGAGGACTTTCAATTAACTCCTGCTGTATTTTACATGACAGAGCTGGATGGGCTAGAAGTACATCAGGATGAGAGGCACTTCTGTTGTAAGATAGAAAAGTTGGAGAATTTCTTCATTCTTAATGAAATCAATAGGGTTGGAATCAATAAGATATTCGACTATACAGCCAATACTATTTGATGTCGAATAACCCCAGCGAGTTGAGGGGCATTTAAGTCTCCAAGTATAAGTGAATTTCTATCCATATCGAGTATTATTCTTTCAAAATCGAGTTTATTATTTGGAGGATCGTACAAGAAGAATGTCTTATGTAGGGTCTCTTATCTCTATACATGTATTTTCAGGAATTCTAATTTATCGTTAGTAGTCCTCTGGCGAGAGGCAATTAACTTTGCCTTTAAGGAAAATTTTACAAAAACAATAATGCCAGAAGCAATTTGTCTTCATGCTTCAACACAAATTTCGGATATCCAGGAATATTAAAATATACTTCATTGTCTGCAGCAGCTCCACTCTCAACAATGCCCATTACGTCAAAATCATGATTAGAAATAATAGTCTTCAGTTCAGTAACTTTGTCATGAGTTAAACCGCCAAAAAGAAATCTTAAAAGCTGGTTTAGTCCTAGTCTTAGAAAAGACTTTTCCCTTCATTTCTCTCTTTACTTCTAAACCCTCAAGAACTTGCACTTATCACCAAGTCAGAAATGCTTTTCTACTTCTTCAACAGTGAGGGCTACTTAAAGACGATAGGTATCAGTCGTTTAGTTTAAACAGGGGGCACCAAGTGAAGGTGACTGATATCAACCCTCACCCGGGAAAACACAGCTTTATATCATTTACTTCAAAAAAGTAAATTATAAGGTATTTTCTCCCTCCTTTTCGCATGCCTTCGTGATGTAATAGTAGCACACTCGGCGCGTATACGAGAGGTCCAGATTCGAGTTTCGGAGAGAGCGTTGCACATTTTTCACGTCTCCTGCTTCAAAACAACCTAATGACTCTACAAAATAAAAATTTTATAAATCTCAGTGTAGGGGCATGGAACCTCTGAAAAATTTTGAATACGAAATCTGTATTTCCATATTTATAACATGCGGATTGTACTAAGAAAATATTAAATTTCAGCTCTGAAATTGTTAGTTTTTAGTTTAAACATTTTGTTACATCACATCGTTTATTAGCATTCAAGAAAAAATTCACTTTAACTTCTAATTTTAAAAGTATTTCAAGAAAACTTGTTTAATAATTATGAAACTAAGAATTATTTGAACATGCATAAGCAAAGAAGCACAAACATGAAGAAAATGAATAGTGCTTTTTCGATGGTTGAAAATTAGACTCAAACTGAATTACAGCTAGTTTATAGCTTATAAATTTAGTGGGTCAGAGTCACAAGTCATGAACGAGGTATAATTCATGCATAAGTGCATTTACTATTTAATTATCACTAGTGTACAGTAGTGAAGAATTCCTTAAATAGTCTGACAGAGAATTTCATTATATGTTTCCATAGAACAATAAGATCAAATTATCACACAGGAAAAATCTCAGAAGCATTGCAGCTAACACTTCTCATTTGGATCAGACATTCAGAAAGTCTGTATGCTATTTATAACAGCAAATATCAAAGGAGCTGGCATTGAAAATTTGGCCTTTTGTTTCCTATTTTATACTCTCACCATTTGTTCGATTAGTTAAGAAATAAGTAAACAGTATATATTTTAAATCATTTTTATTTGTTTCGAAGAAAAATGTTATTGCCACATTTATAATTTTGGAATAAATTTTACATCTAATAAAGAAAGTTTGTTATTTGTTCATTTATATTTTTAATCTTCATGTTTCACTCCAATTTGCTGACGAATTTCATCCATGATTTCTGCTAATTTTATAGAATCCTCTAATGGCATGATTGAACTCTCCAGAACTCCTAAAAAGAAATGTATGTGAATATAATTCAATTTCAATAATACAGAGCATGGTACTTAATGTAAACCTGTTTTAATGTAAGAAAATATATTTGTGATACGTGTGAGGGGAAATGGCTTTGGAATGCCTATTCTAAAGGAACACACTAAAAATAAGTCCCTATTGATTTCTAACATGAAAATTAAAGTTTACAAGACCAAAATTACTGATTACATAAGTATTTATGTACTGCTTTATAAAGGAAAGTCAGAAATGATCCTCTTGATTTATCTAGTTGATTCATAAATATTCATAAAATAATTATTATTTTAATTCATAAAATATTCTAATCATAATATTTCTTTTTGTGATTCTATACATCTCAAAATTTATATCTCATATAATAACGAAGGAATACAATCTCAATTTACGCAAAGCAAATAATAATGTTTTTATATGAATTAAAAAGATGACATTACCTTTTTTTAGGCATTCTCTAACTTCAATAGCTTCATATCTGAGTCCTGAACTATGAATATAATTGCACGGAGCTTTGGTGTCTGGTAATGGAAATTCATAAGTTTTTTCTGGTGTTTCAACAATTACGGGACACCACATGTTCTTTGGTAGCTAAAATATTTTGTATGTTAAATATGCAGTATCAGCAAACAGAACTTCAAAATATCTGTTGTAATCAGATAAAAAGTACAGAGGCTGTTCGCACATTTTTTAGACGATTTTGGTAAGCGGTAATAAAAAATCGTTTGCTGTCAAAGACGTAATTGCAATTGTGCTATGTTTTTAAATGTCAAAATTATCGTCTGTGGCTTGAAAGTTTTGTTTTTATTCAAAATGGCGAATTTAACAAAGTAGTGGTTCGAAGGCTACATTTACGCTCTTTCCGAAGAGAAATATGCATACTCCGTTATCCAAAAACGATTTGAGAGTCGTGATTTTGTGATATCTAAAACGTCGATGGGTAATATCATCAACAAGAAAGGAAAACAACGTCAAATTGGAGCCTAAAGTGGGAAAAAAATTCCAAACAAGTGTCCAAGGAAAAAACGGACATCTTCGACTATTGCAAAGGTACGTTGTTTAATGTTAAAAGAAAATCCCCCTAGTCAAAGGACAGTTGCAAAATCATTAAAATGCTCGGTGTCCACTGTAAACAAAATGATAAACGTTGATTTAAATCTTAAGAAAGCGAAAAAACGCAATGTGCATCGTCTTCTTCCAAAGCATATCGCTCGACGCAGGACACGCTGCAGAATTCAATATGAGAAACACTTATCTAAAGCAAAATGGAAAACAATTGTCACAATAGATGAAGCATGGGTCTATTTAAATGATTGTAACAAAAAAAGAGCCATTTATTATCATATAAGGGGAGAAAAAAATTTAAGTACATGGTTCAAAGAATCGAAAGAACGTTTTTCTAAGGGATTCATGATTGTTGCTGATTTTTCTTATAATGGCAAGTTAAAAATAAAGAGAGTGCAAACAAATGTCAAGATTAACTCCAAATGCTATCAGGAACATATTTTATTGCCAATTTTTCTGAATGAAATACCATCGCTTTACCAACAGTGCCATCAATCTTTGAGACTCCATCAGGACAAAAGCTAGCAGTCACACATCAAAATCCACTGTAAATTTCCTAAAAGAAATGGAACAAAAAACTGATATCAAGGCCATAGCCTTCACTGATATCCCTACTAAATCTCCCGATGTGTCACCTATGGATTTTTGTGCTTTCGGACTTTTAAAAACTGCATTATCCAAACGTTGTCCCAAAACCCTAACAGGACTCTGGAAAGCTGTTTGGCAGGAATGGGATAGAAAACCTCTTCTGACACTTCAAAGGCATTATTATCCTGGAAATTGCGGTGTCGAAAGATAGTTCATAATAAAGGATGTCAAATAGGACATTTAAAACACAAGAATTTTATGTAATTTAGTTTTGTGAATACAATATACGTCGTCTAAAAAATGTGCGAACAACCTCTGTATAACAATATTTCATTCACTGTAAAAATAAGGGAGTAATTAAAAATTAATTTTTAAAGTCAACTAAAACTGCAAAAAAGTCAACTAAATATTTATATTACATATATTCAAGGTTATTGCTGTTGCTTTTATTTTTTCAAAAGTAAATTTGTCTATTATTAAAGAAACTTAAAATAAAATTGCGTAAGATGACTTCAGTATGAAGTACAAATAATGTGGATGCAAACCAGTTTCTCTTCATTAAGGAAGATCGTGATTTAAAAAAAAATTCGGGAAAGATTTTGCATAAATTTGCTTGTAGAATTTCAGATATTGGGACTAACTGGAACTACACTGGTTATCATAAATTAAGGAAAAATCACAAACATAGCGATAACTCCCTCAAGAATAAGCCAAACCGTGTAAAATCTGAATATGTTGCCAAGTAAGAGTAGCTGAGTAAAACTACAATATGCAAATTAGTGGCCCTGCACTCGGAATACGTCATCTGCGAGGAGCATAAAAGTCCATGTTTGAGAGCAAGTCCACATATTTCACTCTAATAGCGACATCAGAAATCTGAGATAGCCAATTCATAACGATGACATCCAGGCATCATTTGCCTGCAGAACTACAATGGAGAGCCATTGGGAGACTAGAGCGGGACAAAGTCAAACAAAAGTGGCCAGATGGATAAATGTGAGTCCTTCTGTGGTTCATAGACTTTAGAGACAATTTCAAACCACAGATTCGGCATCTAGGAGGTTCAGACAAGGACGGCCAACTGCTACGACGAGAGACGATGACCGATATTTGACATTACGTGCACGTAGGAATAGAACCGCTACTCTTCTTAGATCTACCCTTGCTGCAGTCACCGGAAGGTTGGTGTCAACGTCAACTATGCGTAGAAGACTTCACGAAGGTAGTCTGTATTCGAGGCGAACAGCCATTTGCGTGGCGCTGACGTCACGCCATAGGAGGGACCGTTTGCAGTGGGCACGACAACATGTCCACTGGACTCCTGATCAATGGAGAGCTGTTCTCTTTACCCAGGCTTAGTCTAGAAAGCGATAGTAGACGTTATTTGATATGCAGAGAACCTGGAACCCGTTATCATCCGTCAAATATCCGTGAAAGAAATGCATACGGAAGAGGCAGTGTCTGTGTTTGGGGTGGCATCTCTTTGGGTGGACGCACAGACCTCCATGTCTTTCCAAGGAGAAAACAGTGAATGCTCAGGTTTATAGAGATGACATCCTTGATGCTTATGTGGGCCCATATGCCGGGGCAGTAGGTGATGCTTTCCTGTTACAGGATGACAACGCAAGACCACACAGGGCTGGCCAGCTTGATCCCCGGACTTGAATCCTATCGAGCACGTTTGGTATGCTTTAGGCAGACATCTAGCTGCTTTCAATCCTCCCCTCAGACCCTTGCCGCGCTTGCAACTGCTTTGCAAGAGCAATGGCTCTCGCTTCCTATGAAACTGATAGACCGCATAAGCATCACAGATCGCTGTATGTGCTGTATTGCTTCTAGAGGCGATCATATTCCATATTTAAAGTATCTCTACAAACTGACACCTTCGATTTGTTCATTTTGTACATGTGCTAATTACTATACTACCATAATTGTCTAGTAATTTCTTTTTATTTAACCTTGCTATGTGTTGTATATTGTGGGTAAGTTTCATAAAATTCTACATGTAACTTTTTGAGTAACTGTGATTTTTGTCATTTTTCCTTAAATTTATGATGACCAGTGTAGTAATACATCTGGATTAGGGTGTTCGCCAAAAACATTGCGGACGAAAATGTCGCGGAGAAAACAACGCAAAGCGAAAACGTTGTGATACAAAACATCGTGGGAGAAAAGAAAGCAAGGAAGAAACAACACAGTTCTAAAACATCGTGGTACAAAATATAGTGGTCGAAAATAAAGTGGTTAAAAAACTTCGCAGTTTGAAAACATCGTCTTCGAAAATATCGTCGTAAAAAAAAAGTACCTACAAATCATCCAATGACAATAACATCGCACACAATGCGTTTGCAGGTTTTAAAAGTTGTAAATGCATATTCGCATAATGATTTGGGAGTGCAAGAAAGAAAAAGGATTCTCTACTTCCATATTTCCATAAACTTAAGCATTTACAAATTGAAAATGGATAGAAAATTAACACAACTTATAAAACTTAAGATAATTTTAAATTTACCTTGTTAATTAATAATAATGGTCAATAATAAATTAACCTTTTTTACAAAGTTTCATTGACAATTTTTATGAAAAATACTGTCTAAAAATGCTTAGAAAAAGGAAGATAAATAACTGCATAAGGTTATTAACTCTATAAAAATTGCTTGGTTAGTTATCAAATTATTTTTTTTCACATTTGTTAATTTGATATTGTTTTAGTGAAAATTATATTTTGTTTTGTTTTCGTTTATTCTTAAAGTGTCGATAACATTTCCATGTATAGCGTGCGATCAATTTTTGAATGTCGATTTGTTAGTTGTGATGAAAGTCAATTTCATAATATATCAGTAAAGGATTTGAAAAACGCATGTGTGCGATGTTATCGTCATGCGATGATTTGTTGGTACTTTATTTTTTACCCCGATATTTTCGACGGCGATGATTTTAAAATGCGAAGTTCTGAACCGC
>KK116537.1:594446-605366 GCA_000611955.2 Stegodyphus mimosarum | reverse complement strand
TACAAACACAACGCAATTCATATTTGTTTAAACTACTAGTATTTTATAGCTTAGTATATAACATAATTATTACATCATTTTCAAAATTTCTTTTTTTATTGTGTTGATCGTATGCTGGCTTCGATTCTATGCTGCTTAGTTTCGATCCTCTACAGTGTCGTTTTTACGAATAATTTGAACTCTTGAGCAAGATTAAGAGAGCACAGGAACACCTCTCAAGTAAAGCTTATTTTTAATTAGCACATTTCCTTTGTATTTCATAAGAAAATTAAAATGCGATTACTTGCAAAAAATTTCCGGGGACGTACATACTTTTACGATGTATTTTTTAATAATATACCTATGCAAAAATAGTTTTTTTATCCGTGTTGTACCTCGCCAACAAGGACCGAACAGTAAAGTTGCTTAAGACCGGTAGCTCGATTCGGGTTCGAATCCATCTAGTTGCATGGAAAATTTTCCTTATGTGTAATGAGTATGCGAGCCGATTTCCCTTAGAAAGCCCGCAAAAGCATCCCTTTCCTTAGGCAGACAGCCCTCGTGTGCTTTGTTATTATCCAAAGAACTCAACTCAATCTGTGCTGTAGTTAAAAGGTAAGTACTGCGACAAACTAATTTGGAGTTAGATTTTCACTTGAAAGTTTATTTGCATAATGAGTTATATAAATAAGGTTACCCTATGGTTTAGGTCCTGAACCATATAAGCCTGACTCCCCCCCCCAACAAAAAAAGGAAAAAAAGGGAGGGAAAGAAAGTAAAAAGGAAAGAAAGAAAGTAAAGATGAAGAAGAAGAAAAAAAAATGTGTTTGAGCATAATAATCTCACAACTTCAGAAATATTATTAAAACCCATTGGTTATAAAAATCTGTGGTTGACTTTATCTTATGTTCTTGATGTCCGAAGATATTACTCAAGAAAATATACAATGTTTTTTTTTACCGGAGGGATATTTTATATATCTGAATATTTTAAAATAAAAAAAGTAGTTCTCGTTTTACTTTATTGAGTTCACAGAGATTCTCGATCCAAGGTTTTGCTAAGATGATAAAATATAGTTACAAATTTAATATAAAATATGGCTACAAAAGTTTTAAGGTATTTGAATACAAACATGCTTTTTAGAGTAGATAAAATCTTTAAAATAATGTCAGGCAATACGTATCTATTGAAATCGCTCTGGAGAAATTCCACCTTAAAGAGTCCTTAGTAAAGGATACAGTCACTAAAAGTTTAACATTCACTACTTTACACTTAGTAAGAGATCACTTAATAAGAGTATCCGGACATAAATATTCTGGCATGTTTATGCATATCAGTTTGTAACTTGGAAAACGCAACCCTCATATGAGTGCGATTACTTTTATGCCCGGATACTACTTTGCAAGTATAATTTTAGTTTGCTACTTGATTATCAAAGCCAATAAAAATTCTACTTACACAGCTGGGCACTCCAGCATAAAGGTCCCCGCACCTTTCATGAAGGTGGCTAATTTCAAGTTGTAACATGGTCTACATAAGTGTACAAGCCTTTTTATGCCGGGGAAGCCTTATAAAAATCTGTCTTTTTGAAGTGACAGACTTGCATAAAGGTGCTGGCACTTTTACATGCGTTATTGTAAAGGCGTCCATTGTGTTAAGGAATACGGTTTCAAATACGAATATGCTCGGATATTAGAAGACAGACTATTTAAAACTCTAATATTATAATGTAATTAATATAATTAATATCTATTATGCATATAATACTCAAGGTTTCGGAATTAAGCAATACAATCATAATTTCAAAGATACACAGTCCAGTCACATTAATGTGACCATCTGTCAAAAGCCAGAATAACCACCTTTCGCAGAGCGGACTGCTGCGAGACGTGCAGGAAGAGAGTTACATAGGTCCCTGAAGGTGTTCTCTGGGATGTTGAGCCATGCCGACTCTAATGCCGTGGCCAGCTGCGCTAGATTACGCGGTTGAGGATCCATGGCGCGAACAACTCGATCGAGATGGTCCCACAGATGCTCGATTGGGTTTAAGTCAGGTGAGTTTGCTGGCCAGGGCAGGACGGTAAACTCATCCTGGTGCTCTTCGAACCACGCACGTACACTGGCAGCTGTATGGCACCTCGCATTGTCCTGCTGGAAGATGCCATCATCCTGAGGAAAAACAATGCGCATGTAGGGGTGAACATGGTCCGCAAGGACAGATGCGTACTTGTATTGATCCATTGTGCCTTCCACAATGATCAGTGAACCTAGAGAATGCCAGGAAAACATTCCCCAGACCATAATGCTCCCGCCTCCAGCTTGGACCGTTCCGGCAATGGTTGCAGGGTGGTTCCTTTCAGAGGTTTCACGCCTTATACGCCAACGTCCATCTGTCCGATGGAGCATAAAACGCGATTCATCCGAAAACGCAACCTGTCGCCACTCAGTGGACGTCCAGCTGCTGTACTGGCGTGCAAATTCTAGCCTTCGCCGTCGATGAACAGCAGTCAGCATAGGTGCACGAACCAGGCGTCTGCTTCGGAGGCCCAGACGCAGCAATGTTCGCTGAATAGTACTTTGGGAGACACTTTTGGTAGCCCCTTGGTTCATTTTGGTGGTCAGTTGCTCAACGGTAGCCCGTCTATCTGCCCGAACGCATCTCCGCAACCGTCGTTCGCCTCTGTCATCTATGGCCCGTGGTGCACCACATTTGCCACGTCGCTGATTTTGGACAGTCCCATTTTGCCATGCACGGTACACTTTTACCACGGCGGCACGCGAACAGTTCACAAACTCAGCCGTTTCGGAAATGCTTCCACCCTTGGCCCGAAAGCCAATGATCATGCCCTTTTGGAAGTCGGATAAATCGCTTCGTTTCTGCATTACGTCAACGATTGAAATGTTTTCCGAAGCCCTCACACACCCTTTATATACGCTCAACTGCACTGTGCTGCCACCTGCCTTCTGTGATTGGTTATTTAACTCTGACATGGAAAGTACGTAGTGGTCACATTAATGTGACTGGACTGTGTAAATGGAAGATTTTATGTCACCTCGAATGGCAATTCTACGGAAATAATCTGTTCTTAGGTCGCGATGATGATAAATTAAAGATGTTAAGCCTCATGAAAAACAGCAACACTTGTCAAGTCGGTTAAATGACAGTGTATTGGTAGTGCAATGGTAGTGCAATGTAGGCATTGGTAGTGCAATGTAGAAGAATGTCTGGATAATTTCGAACCGCTTCACTGAAGATGTTTCTAATATCAAAGTTACGAACTGAAATTTTCTTTTCTTTTACACGAAATATTCCATCTCTTCGGCAGTGGACTTTAATTTTACGTTAATTTATTTTATCATTAAGTTTTCATGGCTGAACTTTTAATGACTTACGATCTCTAAACTTTCAAAGCATATTATATGTAGTAAGCATTCGCGTCAAATATCTGTTGCAATATCGTGCAACAAGAAACTGTGAAATGTTTTTGAAGTGGAAATCGTTTAAAAAAATCTTTTAATAAGCCATGAAAAGGGTTTCCTCCAAGCATGAAATTTATACAAATGCCTTTTTGGCTCAGCCTGGGTGTGGTATTGTTTGCTATTTGGCAGACTACAAGACTAGAGGTAATCTTCCTGGAATTCAGGACAGGAAAGTACAAGCCACAATATATCAACGAAAAAAGGGCGAGAAAATGTAATGTGTGTAAAACAACACTTTCGCTATGTTAAAAAAAAAAAAAATGCTAAAATCTGCGGGAAACGCCCCTCTTGAATTTTTTTGTTAACTATTAATCGCATGGTGTAAGCTGTGAAGAGAAACGTTTTACTGTGATGCATTTTGTAGATTTCAAACACTGCAGTTTCCAGGCATACGTAATTAATTTATGATAACAACCTAATATTAAATTAATTTGAAAAATAAGTTATTAAAATAAAAGAAAATTCAAAATATTATGCTCTGCCAAAAGTCTGCTTTGCCTTTGAATAAGTTCAATTAAGAGAAAAGAGAAACATGCCACAGTAAAACATAAAATTAGGCAAAGCAACAACCTTGTAGTTGGAGTTATTGTATTTTGTCAAAACTCTATCGAACCTTGTATTTTAGTCATGACTCTATCGAACTTCGAACGCAAATAGGTGCAGGTTCCTCTTCATTAGGAGCAGAATTTGGAAAACAGACCTGTACCTGTTGTCCCTCGATATCGATAGAATCTTGAATAAAAGCTGTGCCAAACACAAGATTGTTGCTTTGTCAAGTTTATAAATTCAATTAATTAAGCTTTAGTAAAGCCATGTAAAAATAAATTCAAAGTACTTCAATTCACACAACGGCAACAGTTACTTACCAAGGGCGTAGATGATAATTGCATATCAGCGCATAACGTTAGCGCCACAACAAAATTGTAAAGATTCCACTAAAGACGGTTTGTGCTCAATTCTAAATTAGGCATAACATTGACAATGTTACAGGAGGCATTTGAATGACGTAAGACAATAATCTTTAGTATACTTAGAAAGGCATTCTATAAGTAATTATTGTATTCTCTCTTGCGTAATCTTGTGGTGCAAGGGGTTCTAGTTGACAACCAGAAACTTCCGGCTTAGCCAAGGAACAAATAAGACAAATGTTTGGAGCCTGTAATTGAAGGAGCCAGGCTTCAGTATGGGAGGGGGGTTCTTAATAATTTTTAAAGACTTAAAATTTTTACGCAATTACTTTTAATAACACAGATAAATATCATCGTAATAATTGATAATTTAATAAACTTGGATTTTGAGTTATATATTGATCCATTATAGAATGCGCACGAGTTGCGTATACATGAAACTCCGAATATCTACAATATATATCTATCTTTGCGCCCGTTTGCAACTACATCTGCTACTGTAAAAAATAACATAGTACTTTCATTTATTCGATGATTTAATTCGTTTATCTGAATTTCAAAATATAAATGTGAGCCATCAATCTAAGCCAAAATTTCAAAAATAAAATACAATCACAGAAAAGAAATAGGTAAAACAACAAGATGTATTGCTTAAGTATAAGAACGTAGACGCATCAACATCAGTAAACGAAGGGGAGAAAAAGTTGAAGATCTAAATCAGTACAGAACAGATGGTAAAGTAGGGGGGAAAAGATTTTTTGGGGGCGGTCAATAATATTGATATCGAAAAATACGATGATTACTTAATACAATTTATTTTGAAGCCCTAATTATATGTATCAGTTCAAAAAAAAATAACAGCAATGCCTCTTCCTTTCCAAATACTAAATTTTATTAAGAATTAAATAAGCTATGCCGGTAAGTAATGCAACAAGAGAGAGAGTGTGTGCTTTCTGTGTTTTAAAGCCCACCAGCGGCCGAGTGGTAAAGACGCTGAACACTGGTAGTTCGGTCCGAAGGTTCAAATCTCGCGAACGGGCTGGCTGCATGGGCGTTTTCGTGGTTTTCCTTATGTGCAACGTGTATACGAGCCAGTTTCCCTTAGAAAGTCCTCCACGAACGCATTCCCTCCCTTTAGGCAGATAGCCCTCGTGTGCTTTGCCATAAATTGAATAACCCAACCTGTGTTTTAAAATTAAAAATTTATTTAAAAATTCAACAGGAGAGGAAACGTTGAAGTCTTTACTACTCTTGAGCAACCAGCTTGCGAAGATATTATTAATCAATTATTTATGAGGTTCAACTATTTAAATCTAAAGTTCTAACTTCGAACCCCACGAACACTTGACAAGCAAAAAATTGCTTAAGTATGAACAGAACACGTGAGACTTGAGAAGGGTTTAAAACCTTTTATTTTTCAATATATTTACAATCAGTTCCGACTTGGAACTTTACATAAAGCCGCCACTCGGGCTTGAACTTAAATGTTAATAATTTGAACTAAAATTAGCTTAACTAAAGCTTTTAAAGGATATAGCCGAAGCTATCAGAATCTAACTAGTTGGCCCCTAAGTATTAATTAAATCGGCGAAGCCGAGCGTAGTAATAGCTAAGAGAGACGTAGCCAGAAGGCAAAAGCGCGCTAGTCAGGGAATTAGACTCTCTCTCTTGAAGTCGGTTAAGTCGCAACTTAAATAGTACTCATTCTCATTTGCATTATCTGCATTTCTGAAATTACATTCTGGCAGGAAATTGTAAGCCGAAATTAGAATAAGATAGGAAAGATACAAAACTTAAAATAACTGTTAATTAACATAATGAAAACCTTACAAATTTTCTGAAAAAAAAAATCAAAAGTAAAAAATTGTTTCAATTTTTTTTTAAAAGATTGTAATTATATATATATGCAAGAGTCTGTACAAGAAATTCTTTTATTTTGCAATCACTGTTGCATTAGTGTTTATATTCTATATTGTTAATAAACATTTTAAGTGACATAAGATTTCATTAAAAGAAACATATATAAAAGGAGCCCAATTTAATTTTCTGTCGAGGATCCACAAGAGGCTTAATCCGGCACTGACCAGAAGCTCTGCGGTTCGAATCCGGACGAGATCATAGTTAATGTTTAATGTTTCCCCTGACTTTTAAAAATTCAACAGTGTCTGAGTGGTACTCACTCAGTTAGGCAGTTACAGCGACTCATTAAATTTGAAAATTAAATTTTAAAACCTTTATGTTTCCCAAATGGCAACACTTTGACAAAAATATACTAAACATCTAATGCTTCGCATAATGTATCATAACTTAACGTCACATAATGCCAAACCCGATTAACCGGGATAACCGGAGACGACGTCAACAATGAATTCGAAATCGCGGTTAATTCGAGGGCAGTTAAAATAATGCACAAAAGAGAAATAAATTTTACGGGAAATAACTTACCCCGTTCTGGATTTGGTCAACTGAGTCTTGTATGTCCCCGAGGTCGCCAAATAGGGAAGAATGTAAGGAATTATCGCATTTCTACTTTCGCGCTCTTATGCTAGAAGTGGTTAGCACAAATAGCTTGCAACTGGAAGCTCTGCTGTTTGAATCTCTGCGAGAGTACAATTGTGACTTTTTGTATTTCCTGACTTCCAAAACTTAATTCTTTCTATAAATCAATTGATATCATAAACGAATAACATAAAATTAGAAAAAGATTAAAAAACACTACAGTCGTGTAGAAGTAATATTCTCTTATGATTTATTTAGTAACATCCCCCTTTACCTTGCTTTGTAGTAAGTGTACAGTAAATTTTACATGGATGTGTGTGCGTTAATAAACTGCTTATGATATCGGCAAAGCTTTTATTCAGCATTAGAATACAGGTCCCTCTCTTCCCATTTTACGAAAGTGAAACTTTCCTGTAAATTCTTTGATAAATCGAAATAATTTTAAAGTCTGACCCAATGATCTTTCCTGCTCATCCGTAGCCTTTGTTTAAATTTTGACGCTGGAAAAATCCTTAGCGGATTGTTACCAAAATATTTCGTTTAGCAGTAAGTTCCCAATTAATGATTTAATTAAAAAATACTAAATTTGTTTAGCTTGTAGGAATGGAAAAATTAACAATGACGAATCATTAGCGTGAAACAAAACTGTCTTTGGGCGAATGCGTGGGCTAACATCAGTAATAGTAGACAATGTCTGATTGATTAAATTCTACTATACAACAAATAGTTCTCAATTTTTTAACTTGAGTTTGAGCTCAGTGACATTGTTCAAGTTATCTTGTAAATATCGTTCTTAAAAATAATTCATAACTTAGATTCTTCTTTTGTAATTATGTTTATTTGTCCGTTATTTATATTTTCTCTTTTTTATTTTGAATACTAATGTAATTTATGCATGAAATGAATTAATTATCCACCTTAAACTACGCGAAAAGACGTCTAAATTTTTAACAGCATTTTCCTGTTATTTAAAATATGGGTTATTTAAATTTTGTGCTTTATTTTAACCGCCGTCGAATTAATCGTAGTTTCGAATTAATCGTAGTTTCGATTTCATTGTAGACGTCGTCTCCAGTTATCCCGGTTAGCCTGTCAGGACTGAGTGTTCGGTGCATATTCTTGGCAAACATCTTCGTGAACTCCTTAAATCCTGATCTGGAACAGGGAGCTGAATGCAGCTATGTTCTGTGGTAGAATACTGTGATTAAGTGGTAGAAGAACTGCACTTGAAAGGGATTTAAAATCCTCTTTTATTAAATCACTATTATGTACAACCACTTCCCAACTCGGGAGGGATACAGAAAATAGAGACCGCGCTTGGGTCTAAAATGAACAATCAAATAATATTTAAACTAAAGCTAAATAGAAACTAAGTAGTCGTTGCTCGCAGAGCTATAATGCGAGGTTGGCCTCTAAACTAAATGGTGCGTAGCAAGATTTACTAATACTGACGCACTTGGAATTACTTCAATAGGCAATCACGTAAAGCGCTATGACTTAGAATTTAAATACTAGCTAGTCAGGAGAACGCTGAATAGCGTGACCGTGGTCTGAGACTAAAAGCTCTCTCGCACTGAGAGGTTTCTACCTCCGGTTTAAATACTCCTTGGCTCCACTTCAAATTAGCATAAAACTGAAAACGTGCGCTTCTTCTAACGGGAAGTTGAAAAGGAGAATAAATCGAAAAGTATAAATTAAAATAAAACTTTGTTAGTTTAACTGAAACCTTACAAGCCGTTCAGACGGTATATCGGTTACGGGAGCTGACTACGATGCCATAGGGCCCTGATTCGAATCCTGGAGAGGGCATGGTTCTAGCTGTCCATCCCTTCATAGGAGGCAAAGTTAGCCCACCTATTAAGTGCCTCCATAACAAAGCGACCACCGCTTCTGGCCTTAGTAGTGGGCAACTTCTGTGATGACTTTTGCCCCTCCCCATTGGAAAATAATTTAATTTTTAATCACTACCTGCAACTCCTTAAGTGAGCAAGTTGAAAGCAGTCAACGATTTTCTTGATACTTTACAGTGCGATGTTAATCAGCTCATATGTCATTCTTGGGCAACTTAGGCATAAGTCTTAGAGATCATTATGTTTTCCAGCTTTGAAAACATAATTAATCAACAATTACCGCCACTGGGATTCGAATCATAGATCTTTCAGTTATTAGCTGAATATGCTAACCACTTTCAGAACAAAACACGAATGCGGGAATGCAATAAGTCCTTATATTCTCCTTCACCTTGTAGAGATATTAGGTTATTTAGAAGCAGGAGGCATGAAAAATTGGCAATGGCCTACCCGGAACTCGAATCTCGGACCTCTCGAATACGCGCCGAGTGTGCTGGTCATTACATCGGAAGGCATGCTAAGAAAACGGGAGACATACCTTATATACTTCCTCTTTTAAAGGACGTAATTGTGCATTCACAGACTCATGCATACTGACAACTATTCACAGCTACTGAGTAATGCCATACTTCCTTATAAATTAAATAATACAATTTTCAGTTGCCACAACTTCAAATGCATTTAGTTTATGATATATCGAACTGATAATTATTATGGACATTTGCTACATTATTTTTATCAATAAAAAGTTATTTCTTTTTCGATATACTATGTATCTTAAGAATGGAGATTTTTGGAACAGATTTTTTTGTTTGCTTGTTTGTTAATCTCATTTAATTCAAAATACACGTAATCTATAAAATATACAACTGATAATTTTTATAAATGTTTCCAGAATTATTTATTACCTACAGAGTGGCAGCCGTAGTCATCACAAAATCAGCCACAGTCATAACTGCAAATACTGCATAGACTTTCTAGAGATACTATGCAGAGGCATCTTCAGTTATCTACGTCTATGATCAAGTACGTGCCCTTGTCTTCTGTCCTGCAATATGTTGCTTGTCCTAATGGCCCCGGCCTAAATATATTCACCCTTATTACATATTATCTCGGGCTCACCGCTGCACTTTAATTTATGCATAGGCGCGTAAAGCAAATTTCTTACGCTTGCCTTATCTTCGGATTGTAGAACTCGGGGAATTAGAGGACCGTAAAGTTTGAATTGCTTGGTAGACTATCTGCTTTGAACACCTTACGGGTGGAGAAAATGTGTGTCTTTTTGTCATTTGCGGTTGCAGATTAAGTAGATGATGAATGGTGGTTTTAAAATCCCTGGGTTTCGTTCATTATACAGGTAACTGGGAGCTTGGCTTTTAAGAAACATCATGTAACGATCTTCCGCACTAAGCAAGACCATCTAGAAAAATTTTTGCTTTTATCAAGAGACGTAATGGATGTTATAATATGTTAAAATGAATTTTAAATGATTAATGACATATATTTTTACATTGTAAAGGCTGTTACTAGATTTTGTTCGGAGTGGAAAACATAAAAAATCAACTATGCTTCTTCAGGAATAAAAACGCCGATCTTCTGATAGCTAAATGAATGTAATAACAAGTACTTTAAAAGATCATATACTAACAGAATGCATAAATGTTTTACAATGTAATTGATTTCAGCTAACTGGGAGCCGACATCTATGACAGTTCAGCCACCCTAACATTTTGATTCAGTTTGTTAAGTCCCATGAGGTTTACGTTGGAACAGGAAAAATAAGCAACAAACTTATCAAGATTCGAGCTACGGAGCTCCCAATTGCTTCCCGGGCGTGTTCCCAATTACACCGAGAAGGCACGGGAAATGAGATTATTCACCGCCGCCATTTCGTTCTTATGCCATATCGCTGTCGGGTCGATTCGCTGTCAAGAAATATCTTTCTTTATGTGCGTATATTATATCTTGCCATATTATATTAAGTTTATTTAATTTAATAATTTTGTTTACCTATTGCATAGCTTTGGCTGTCTTAAATTTTAAAAGAAATAAGGTTTCGCAACTAAACACATCTTCTGTAGTTGCTAATATACTATTACCCAGAGCTAATGAATTAAAACTTTTTGAATAATAAATCAAATGCTTTTGTGTACAATTTTATAAAAATATATCGTTACGCGTGACCTTACACTTATTTTTTGTAT
>KK116537.1:552841-591375 GCA_000611955.2 Stegodyphus mimosarum | reverse complement strand
GGTTGAATTCCTCTGCCAAATAATTTTTAAAGTTTTTTGGCAACGAGGTACACAAAACTTTTGCATCTAGATTAATTAAATATTAGGACTAAAACTTGCTTAAAATTTTTAATTAGGTAAGAATAAATTTTAATCGATTAAGTGGACTTTTCCTTATAAAATTTTAAAAAAACGCATCAGCAGAAACAAGATTAATAAATTCATCGAAAAATTAGCTGAATTTCTATCAATATCTCAGTATATTAGCACAAACGGTAAGTTAGTCCAGAAGGGCTGTTAGTCTCGAAACGGCATTTCGCATCGAATCACTAAAAGCGTTGAATCACTTTTTAAATTGTTACTACCAAATATTATCGCCCTGTATTATATTTAGAGAAATTAAATAACGAAGAATTTGCATGAATGTATGTATGTTTCTCGCATTGCATTAAACAACAGTACCTAGAGCCTTTAAATTTTGAATAACGTAGTCCTTCATGCGAATATGAACAACTGGAGCCCGAATTTGAAAATTGTTTTATTATCTATTTTATATTTTGTAAAACTTTAGCGAATTTTTGATTTACAAACTGAATGATTTCAAAACGAGCACTGGCAACACTGTACGGAATAAAATATTTTTATTTCCAGCGCCTGAGACTGTCTATCGGAAATTATAAAGATATGCTGTTTCTAAATACTTTTAGCCCAAAGGGATGTTAGCCTAAATGCTCTCGAAACGTGTATAAATGAAAAAATAATTATTATTGTATTATATAATAATAATCTATAATATAAAATCTGAAAAAGGAGTGATATAAAATCTGAAAGCTCTCAGTTTTTTTATGTTATTTATTTATTGTATTTAACTGCAATTTCAAACACACCAGTTTACTCCCATTTGCCATCTGAAGCTTAATATGTCTAGTGACTTAAACTGAAATTTAGTTACAGCACTACCCACTATTCACAAGACACTAAAATTGCAGGTATACACACCCTTTTATTTTGTTTTTGGCTTCCAATTCCCCCAGAATATAGGATCATAAAAATCATCATCCAATTTTATAAAGCTTTTATATAAATCAATTTCCTTTTAAACTGCTGAAATATTTTATTACTCTTGAAAAGCAGTTGCAAGCTTGAAATTTCCCATTAACAGTGAAAAATAATTTTCTCCTTTTTCGTTCGAAATTCTTGTTTTCGCAAAAGATTTCTGAACTATTTCAATGTTTATCTTCAATCTACCCTTTTAACTTGAAATATGAAAAATATTTCTCGAGAAATAAGGAAATAAATGTCTTGAACTTGATTACTTAGCGAAGAATAGAAATGATTGATGAAATTTTAATGGATTAATCAGAGGATTATCCAAATAATTATTCTGCTCCCGTAAAAATTATTATTAATATAAAAGCCAAGAAGCAAATTGTTTTTCGCACTTCAAACTAATTAAAATACAAACTTAAATAAAAATAATCATCGCAGCATATTTTTTGCAGCTTGAAGAAGGACCGATGTTAGTATCAGTCGAAATATTTAGAATTTTAATTTGCAAAAGCAAAATTAATTCTAAAATGATGTGAATATTTCCTGTATCTAAAATTCAAACTGGTAAACATTCCTCCCCCCTCACACATTTTCCTTTTAGAAGGTTTTTATTACTTGTAATATTAATTCTTTTAAAATCAGGCGAAATTTATTTCATATTAACATCCGTAATGTTAAAGTAGACGCTAATCTCTGTCTGAATTTCACAAGCTTGTAAACTAAAAATGCCGTCTTTCACCCGAGCCTACTCATACTGCTTCAAATTTAATTTACTTTTTCAGAAGTTAAATTATTAAATATATTTCTCTTTGTTAATTATTTTTTCATCTCAGTTAATTTAGAATTTTATCACATCAATAAAAATAATAAGCAGTGAAAAATAAAGAAGAAAATCATGTGTAAAAGATCTTTAATGGGAAATTTGGACATAGAATAACTTTTATTTGAGAGTTAAATAAACTATGTTACGTTAGAATTTTTTATTTAATCAGTTATGGCAAAAAGCTCAAGATCTAGTTGCCTAAACCGTGGAATGCGTTTTTCGGGAAACTGACCCGTCTTCACGTTATACGTAAAGGTTCGTGCAGATTTTTAAAATCTTTATGTATCGTGCAGCTTTTTAAGAGATAAATTTTTTATCTTCCTGAAAAGAGAAATTCATATCAGTAGCCATCCAAAACAATAGGAATGTGAACTTTTTTCCAAACAAATGCATCCAGTCTAAGGTTGTTTCATGAGCTGGAAGGAGGTACATTGTTTAAAACAGCTGCACGACGGTAGCTCTATGCAAATTAATCGCTATTAATCAAGATTAAGGCCTTGCAAAAAAGTGTAATGATAAGTTTTTAAAATTTAAAAGATCCCGTCACCTAAGTTTTAAAGATGAAAAAGGAAACTTTAAAAAAGTCCCGGCACCTTTACGCCATGGACCATTATACAAGTAGGCTTTTTTTTATGTAATAATCTCAGCAGCAAACGTAAATTGTACTTGCATAGATATACCGTTGCATAAAAATGCCTCCACTTTTATGAAAGTTAGTCTGTTTAAGTTTAAAAACTAATCTTGTTAAGGGAATGGACACCTATTTTTTTTAATATAGTCCAAAGAGCTTTGTCCCTGAAGGACTACTGTTTTCATTTTACGATTTTCCCTCGAATCAGTGTGAAAGTTCGCTTTACTTTTTAGATTGTTGCCACCAAATATTATCGCTCGGTATTATATTTGAAGAAATTAAATAATGAAGAATCTGTATAAATGTATGTATGTTTCTTGCATTGTGATAAAACAACGGTACCTAGAGCCATCCAATTTGGAATGACGTAATCCTACTGCGAATATGGGCATCTGGAAGCCCAAATTTGAAATTCGGAATTTATTTTATTATCGATTTCATATTTTGTAAAATTTTAAAGAATTTTTGATTAACAATCTCAAGGATTTCAAAGTGAGCAATGGCAACGTTGTATAGAGAAAACATTTTTATCTCCAGCGTGAGAGACTGTGTATCGGAAATTCTAAAGATATGTTCAATTGAAGTTTATTTTGCAATACTGCTCTTGGACTTGATTTTATGGTTTAAGAGCGAAGAACATGATAATTAATAATTAAAAGTAATACACAAAATGTTAAAAAAACGCCTCTTTGGACGTGATTTAAAATCTGAAACCTTTCAGAATTGCTCCTCTTTTTTTTTTTTTTTTTTTTATTTATATGGACTTTGGGCTTCATCCCTGAAGGACTATTGTTTTCTTTCGTTTTGCGTTTTTGCGTTGGAAACGTTAAAAGTCTGAATCACTTTTCAAACTGTTGCCACAAAATATTGCAATATTGCAGCCCTGTATTATATTTAAAGAAATTAAAGAATGAAGAATCTGCATAAATGTATGTATATTTCACTAAATGGGATAAAACAATGGTACCTAGAGCCATCCAATTTTGAATAACGTACGTTTCCACTCGAATACGCTCCTCCGGAAGTCCGAATTTTGAATTGTTTATTATCTGTTTCGACTTGGTAAAACTTCAACGAATTTTTGATGAACAACCTCAAACGATTTAAAAGTGAGCAATGGTAACACTCTACAGATGAAAAATACCTTTCTATCTAAAGCGCGCGGAATTGTGTATCAGAAATTCTAAAGATATACTCATTTTTAAATTATTTGGCGATATTGCTGTTGAACTGAATTTTATGTTTTAAGTGCGAAGAACATGCTATTTAATAAATAAAGGTAACACACAAAACATTAAAAAACACCCCTTTGGACATAAGTTAAAATCTGAAACCTGTTACGCTTTTTTTTGTGTGTGCGTGTGTGCGTGTGCGCGTGTGTGCGTGCGTGTGTGTGCGCGTGTGTGTGGGGGGTGTAACTTTATGATGGTTGCTGTCTTGGTGAATAAGCTCTGATTTGCATAAAAGAATGGGCAGGAATTCCAGTTATTTTCATTCAATAGCACTGGGGAATGGAATAAATGATTATATTAAGTAATAATAATAACAATAAAATAGTCTCTGGATGTCAACTGCATCAACTCGACAACATCGACTGGTTTTCTTTCTTCAACGAGAAACATTTTAGCAAATGATGCCTGTCCATCTCAACATACTGGTTGCGGAAAGTACACTAGGAACTGTCATGTAAACCAGTCCGGAGCAGATGTTTAGCGAGATGATTATGTCCGGTCTCCAAACAAAAACCCGCATCTGCAATGGATCTGGGAGTGTCTGTGATATTGTCACTCTGAACGTAAGCGATTTATCGCTGTTCCCACTAATCAGACAGAGAACATAATAAAGATGTAAAAGCCCTTTTATTAAGCTCAGTAAATTTAACAAAAGGCATTTCTTGTCCTTACAGAAACAGCCAGCATTTATGGCGTAACTTAAAAGTAATGAATTCAAGTTAAAGTTAAGTCGTAAGTAGCCAAAGGTTATTATACTAAATGAATAACGAGCAAGTTGGCTCAAAACTAACAACGGCGTGACAAGCCTAATGGCGAGAATAACGCAACGTCGCAGACAGTCTGCTATCTAAGACATTCAACTAGCAACGTGGCCTTCAGCAGACGGAACACGCTCTAGTTCAACAATCTAAAAAATTCCTTTAAATACTATCTTTTTCTACCTCAGCTGAATATGCACGAACTACAATTTGCATTGTGGTAGGAAAACGGAAAAGAAGAAAGACAGAAAAGCTGCTGAACATAAAACAACTGATTAGGTAAAAATAAACAAACATACGTAATAAATAAATATATATAATAAAACGTAGCTAATTGATAATATAACCAAGCTTTTTCAGTATTTATTATATTTTATATTTTTTAATTTTTTGAAACTTTTAATGGTAAAATCTGCTTTTGAGGTATTTGGAATTTGAACTATTTGAAAATTTTCCAGATTGCAATTTCCATGGGTTTGGGAGTTATCTGCTTCCCTCCCCCGCCTATATCTAGACAAATTCTTCATTTTTGTTGAGTTAATTTTGAACATACTGTTGGTCCAGGAATCAGGCAGACTGGTTTTCATTTATGTCTCGACTGAGCAGATAAAATTGTAGCTTATTCATTGCTCATAACTTAAGATGATCAGAGTTTTTAGGAGCAACGTCCGTAAGAGTCAGTTATCATGAAGTTAGCTCTAGAATGTTTAAGTAAAAGAAAAACATTGTTTTCGGTTTCAGTTGTGTTCATTTGTTATTTCTATAATATATTTCTTTTTCTAGCAGTGTCACTGAAAACACTTTATTCTTCTCTCCAAACAGCTTGTAACTGCAATCTGCATGCCCGCCGATGCCGATTCAACATGGAATTATACAAGCTATCTGGCAGAACGAGCGGTGGTGTCTGCCTCAAGTGTCGTCACAACACGGCGGGACGTCATTGCCACTATTGCAAAGAAGGTTACTATAGGGACAACACCAAACCAATCACACACAGGAAAGCGTGTAAAGGTAAGAAACTAGTCCAGCACGTTCTTTATTACATGCTACAAGTTGATGAATTCATTTTTCTGCTTATTTATTAATATTTGTTATCTTTAACCCTAGTCCTGTAAAAGAATTTTAAAATAGTGCTTGACTTTGCCTGCTGATCATAAATACTAAACGAGGGTTAACTGAAAAAGAATGAAAATACCTTCCATATTTAGCATAAAGTAAAATAAATATCCGCTGTTAGAAATAACATTAATAACCTTGTCGTTATTCAATTTCATACTTTAATCACTTATAAACGTGGCCGGATTCTGCAGATGTTCAACTTTCAAGGAAACTCTGTCTTTGAAGATTTCATCTCTGAACTTAATTCTTGCAAACTTATAGCATATCTTGTCACTATGGTTTAAGTTATATAGGCTAATAGAAAAGAGAGTTAAAATTCCGCATTCAGGAACAGGACTCTTATGTCAGAAAAGAAGAAATAAAAAGATCTTCGGTGACTAATCATAGTTGGAAACTTAATCACGCTTTTGACTTATGAAAATCAAGTCAAAATCTTTATGTCAAAATCATTATGTCTTAATTTTCTTTATGGATGATGACTTGAGAAAAACATCCATAAATCTTCTTAAGTTGGTAACTGGATTTCATTGACGCTTTTCACATTCACAAAAAAAAAAATTATCTTCTTTAGTTAATGACATTAATTCCAAACCATTTCCTTTCTTAACTCTTTTAGAATTCAATTATCTTAATTTTCAGTTTTCATTACTATTTGCCTCAACAGATGGCGCTATATTCATGTTCGCCTTGCTTCGCCCAATGTTTATGATATACAGTAGAATGAATGCCTTTCAACCTGACTGCCTAATTCCAAATAAGAGACTTTTCCGGATAATTAAGCTTATATTTATAAAATTTACTTGCCCATGTTTTGTGATGCCATCTGTAGAAACTACAGTATACCGAAATTCGTTGGTAGTGCAAGATCTACCTGCCCTTAAATACCTATCGGCGAAGATCTGTCGACCCAAATCAAGTAAATAATACTGAAAATCGTACAGATTACTTAAGATTGAAAATAATAACATAATTTTATATTTCAGAAAAACAAAATTAAGCAACATTTTAAAACTACAATAATTATTATCACATGACAGTTACCAATTTCTTAGTATTTCTTAGCATATAATGTCGAATGTAATGTAACTTCGAATACTTGCTTATATAAGACTGTCATCGTAAATTTAAATATTCACTGTGTACACAATGAAGCTTCATAATCATATACGTACACAGATGAACATTTCTCGGGAAATCTTATTGAAGATCTGCAGTTTTTCGTCAGCTTCCTTCCAAGAAACTTTCTTGCTCTGCTTGATATCTTCATCTTCATTTCCCTCTTTCTCATCATCTTCTTCCTTTCCCAACATATGTTCGATTATTTCTTCTTTATATTGAAAGTGTGCAACGGGAATAGAATTATCTACATCCATCCAAGGTTATACTTTTACTATCACTAATCTTCTTCGAATGTGTAAGCAAATCCAAGATGTTCGAAACGGCACCAAACGTGTTTTCAAACCAAAAGACCTTTGTCGCTCGATTCGTCATCTACGAACATAACCATACGCCACAGTTTACACCAACACAGATGTAAATTAATGCACTTTGGTCTTTTCAGGAAAGAGTCAATGTAAATATGGCGTCCTTCAATATGAATTGTTTCTGAAAGTAGTGGACACTATACTTTCAAAGTTCACACATGAACGCATAAAAAGGGATCGGTGGTTCACCTTTATATTCTAGATAGTTCTTTTATTCAGTGATCGGATAAGGCTTGATAGTTGGGCAGTAGAAAAATAATGCAAATATTTTAAACATTTAAATTTTTAAAATTGTTAGCCCATTATATACTTGGCCTATTTTAATATGTTTACCCGTTATCTAAGCCTAAATTTCGTATTTAAAATAAAACATTCAAAAATGCCATTATTTTGATATTGTCCGTTAACTGGGGGCCGGTTATACGGGGATTTACTGTAAATATGGTCGTCACTCGTCCCGTTTTGAAATTTAATCCCTCTTCTTGAAGAAGAAAGACCTGGATCTGATCCAGGGCTAAAGAGCTGGTCCTTCTACTTTTCGCACCTGAAACCGGAAGTAGAGAGTAGTGACGTAGCTGGGTTCGCTTGCTAATCTTTTACTTTGGAAGTGTCTTATTCGGCCTTCGGTTTCATTAAGTATTTTCCAGAAAATCAAAAACTTTGAAGAATGGTATAGTAGCCAATACGAGTTATGAAATTATATGTATTTATAGCTAATGTAGTTCTTATAGCTATGGCATACTGAATTATAATACACATAAAAACATAAGCTTAAACTAATTTCATAAAACTTATAAGCTTAAACTAATAAGATTAAATATACATTAAATGTTGTTCGTTTCCTTCACACTATTTTTTAATATATGTAAATAATAATCAAATAAATATTGATAAATTTTTTCATTTATGAAGAATTCGTTTTGCGCTAAAACTATAAATATCTGTGGAAATAATGCTTTCGATGTTAGTCACAAAACGATTTCCATAATGGGAAAATTAAATAAAAATATGCAAATGCATTTTCAGAATATATGCTAGAAAGGCCTTTTTCATCTACTTATTAATCTACGTAATTAATGCTGATTATAGATTTCATAATATATTAAATCGAAGCAAATTTCACTGCTTTTACTTTTATGCTTCAGTTAGCACTTGGAACGAGTTAATCAGGTATGTTGTAAGCTTTAGCAATGACAGTTATGAAAGCAGTATTGTGGATCATCAACATTATGATGCAGCGGCAATTACTCATATAAATAATATAAACTAGTATTCGTATACTTTCGCATGCAAATACCAGTTTAAATATATTCATGCATGTATTCTTAAATATGAAAAGTATATATTCTGATAATAAATTATTTTTACGCAGAATTTCACTCATTCCGTTTTTCTAATACTAGCTTTCTATTCCTTTCAATTATTTTTTTTTAGCCCAAAGGGGCGTTAGCCCAGATGGGCTATTAGTCTGGAAACGGCATTTTGCATCGAATCATGATAAACGGCTGTATCACTTTTCGAATTGTTGCCACCAAATATTATCGTCCTATATTATATTTAAAGAAATTAATTAATGAAGAATCTGCATGAATATATGTATGTTTCTCCCATTATGGAAAAACAACGATATTTAGAGCCATCAAATTTTGAATAACGTAGTCCTCCACGTGAATATGGGAACCTGGAAGTTCGAATCTTGAATTTCGAATTTGTTTTATTACCCATTTAATATTTTTTAAACATTAACGAATTTTTTATTAACAAACCCAACGATTTCAAAGCGAGAAATGTCAACACACTGTACGGAACAAAATATTTTTATCTCCAGCTCGCGAGACTGGCTATCGAGAATTCTAAAGATAGGTTGTTTTTAAATGTTTTTAGCTCAAAGGGGCGTTAGCCCAAATGCTCCCGAAACATGTACGCATGTGTAAATGAAGAAAATGTCCCTTTGCGCGTAATATATAATCTGAAACTTTATTTATTTCTTTTGCTTAGAAATAATTTTTAAATGCTGCTTGCTCTCAGTCTGCTAAAAAAAAATAATAAACAACAATGAGCGTCATACTCCCCTTCCATTGTTTTGGAGGTTTGAACAGTTACAAGACTGCATATTAACTTTACATTCACTCAGTTCCTCACGGCTATTCCTCTTACAATTTCGAAGTTCTAGATATGCCTTTATAGAACTTATAAGGTATTTCTCCCATCTTCTTCGCATGCCTTCGTGGCGTAATGGTCAGCACACTCGACGCGTATTCGAGAGGTCCGTGATTCGAGTCCCGCGAGGGCATTGCTCATTTTTCATCGCTGCTGCTTTTAAGAAAAGTGCCTAATGTCTCTACAAACTCAAGTTCTGAATTCCATCAAATGCACTTTATATTTTTTTTTTCTTTTTTATTGTCTTTGTTGCCTACATGTATTCGGATAACTAAGTAGACCAGGTATATTAGCAGTTTGGATAGAACATTTTTATCGGTAATCTTTTCATATTCTCATAATGAGATTCATTTAAGTTATTATTACACATTCTAGCATTCTTTGTGTCGACAATATCTGCTCTTTGGACTCTGTGCAGAACTGAATGCTTCTTCGCGCAAATCGATGAAATATCATGCTTGTTTTATGATACATAGTACCGCAGGTAACGACGACACAGGTCATCCATTCTCAATATTTTCCTGTTACATACATTTTCTAAATACAAATTCAGTTTAAAAATATCCTCAGTCATAATTTTAAGTAAAATGAATCTATTTCTATGAATCTAAGAACTAAGAGACCTAAGCTTATTCACTGGTCTGTAGGCGAGTTGACGAATCCAATGACGTCACATAACATCCAGTACTGTCTGTCTACGATAAGAACAGCCCCCGCCACAGTATCTGGCGAGTGACGGTCGCTATAGCAACAGGGCTAGTATACTTCAAATAGGGGCAAACCAAGGGTTACCATAACGGAAAATGGGTCAAGGCTCGTTTCTACGGCAACAGACAGCTGCAGACTAACTGGCGAGAGCTTTACTTATGATAGACAGACTGTATGCTCTCCGAGAGGGTTCGTGTCAGCATCGTTTCCATCAAAGGGCTTTCTATTCCTTTAGTCCTGGGTCTGATCACTCTTGAAATCATAGAGTTTTATTTAGAATCTACTCCCCCCCCTCCAAAAAAAATCTGAAAAGTTTTAGATTTTAAATTACGTCCAAAGGGGCGTTTTTTTAACATTTTGTATGTCACCTTTATTTATTAAATATCATGTTCTTCGCACTTAAACCATAAAATTCAATTTAAGAGAAATATCACAAAATAATCTTAAAATGAGCATATTTTTAGAATTTTCGATACACACTCTCACACGTTAAAGATAAAAATGTTTTTTCTGTACAACGTTGCCATTGTTCGCTTTGAAATCTTTGAGTTTGTTAATCAAAAATTACAGGAGGATTACGTTATTCAAAATTTGATGTTTGTAGGTACCGTTGTTTGATCACAATGAGAGAAACATATATACATTTATGCAGATTCTTCATTATTTAATTTCTTTAAATATAACACAGGGCGATAATATTTGGAGACAAATGTTTGGAAAGTGATTCGGGCATTTACAGTGAATCGACGCAAAATGCCAAAACGAAATTAATAGCCCTTCTGAGCTAACAGTCCTTTGGGCTAACAAGGTTACTGTTTTGTCTAAATTAAATTTTTTTCCCGAATGTGAACTCAGTAACTTTGTTCTCAAATGTTACCTAATAAATTCTGGTTTTATAATTCCATTTATAACTTAGTTTCTTCATTTCTTAGCAAGTTTAATCTTCTGCTATTGATATGCGTTTGAAATGCAAGTTTAATTTATATAGCCAAGTATATTTATTGTCCAAATTAAACTTCTTATTAATTACTAACAGTATTGTTGTACCATTTTCCTTCTCTTCGGTATTCATTCTTGAACCAATAAACTATTATAGCTCCAAATGTAGCGCCTATTTCAAAGAGCGGGTATTCAAGGTAATTCTGAGATCCTCAGATTAAAGATCGTCTTTAGCCCAATTAGCGTTCGGAGGATAAAGTAAGTTTCAGACCCGGATGCAACTCACATCGCTCGCCGAAACCCTGCTTAGGAGGTTAAAGTTAATAGCTTCTCATCAGGACGAAAAAGAGGATTATGGAAGTTGCGGATCAACCTCTAATCAACTCTAGTTAAGGAACTTGATGTGAAAACTTACTACATAGCATTTTTTGCCTATTCTGGCCCCTCGAGAAAATTTGGCTTATTTATCTTTTCGGCGTATAAATGCACTGATTCCTAGGTGGAGCCACCGTTCTAGGCGAGTCGGGAAATTTTACCAGTCGGACGGAATTAGGTATTAACACGAAAAACTGCACATGAAGGATTAATAGCAGTGATGGGACATTCGAATATTCCAATATGGAAAAAAAAAAATTAGTATTCGAAAATGGAATCTTCCCACCTTTTTCGCCACTTGGAATCCTTCGAATGCCCAATGTAAAAAATCGTTAAATGCGTCATTTAGAAAGCTGCTGAAAAATTTAGAAAGATTAACCCATTTGAAGAGCTTATTTAAAAAAAAAAAAAAAAAAAAAATTATTTAAAAAAAAAAAAAAAAAAAGAACTCGAATATTGCAGTTTCAATGGATCTGGATTGTCAATATCAAGCTGCGACAGCCCCGAATACTACACACCCGTAATTTTCTAGGAAGAATTTACCATTCCATGCTTATAATTTATCTATGTTAATTCTTGAAATAAATCTCTCTCTTCTATAATTTCTTCCATATTCTTCCCATAAGTATTTTAAAAAATACTGAACTGCTAATCAAATATTTTCTGTCAAATTTCATGGAGAAAATTCACCGCAGGATTAAGGAGTTTTAATCACGCATTTTACTTAACTTTCTTTTGTACCTTCTTAATAAATGTATTTTAATAAATACTGTATTTTGAACTAATATATTTCTTTCAACGCAAATTTAGTTTCCTTAAAAGCAGATTTAATTTAATAAAATTCAGATTTAATTTATTAATTTTTATAAACTCCTATTTTGGTAATACCAAAAAAGTTTTTTAATTATTATTATTATCATTTTCGAATATTATGGTGTCAAAAGATTTTAGAACTTTTTAGAATTCGCATTCTAAAATATTCCAGCTAATAGTATAGTTCTAACTAATAGAATTTATGATTATTAATTAGTAATGATTAAAGTATGCACAGATAAAATTAATGCAAATCTAGACATTTTTTGTTATAGCAGGATTTTTTTGAGCTTTTAGGTATGATAAATATATTAATTTAAAATTCTGAAATAAAATATGAATAAAAATTAAATTTTTTTAAAAATGCATTAATAAAATACACGCACTTTTAAGAACTTATAACTGTTATTTGTTACAATAATCAACACATTTACTTTAAATCTTACTATTAGTTTGTTTAGCGAAGAACTTTCTTTTGACGAATATTTTTGCAAAATTTCTTAAATACTTGGAAAAAGCAAAAAGTAAACAAGCTTGTTTCCATTATAAGATATTTCTCTCGCCTTTTTCGCATGCCTTCGTTGTGCAGTTGTCAGCACGCTAGGCGCGTACTCGAGAGGTCCGTGGTTCGAGTCCCGGAGAGGACATTTTTCATCTCTCCTGCTTCGAAATAACTTAATGTCTCTGCAGTAGCGCCCGAACTAAAAACGTGGTGGATGATGATTCTCCACCACCGGAATTTGGCGATCGGGTACCCTAATCCCCAGTCACCCTTTAAAAGGGGGAGTATATAAGGTATTTCTCCCGTCTTCTTTGCATGCCTTCGTGGTGTAGTGGTCAGCACGCTCGGCGCTTATTCGAGAGGTCCGTGGTCCGTGTCAGAGTGATTTAATTTATTTCCTATTGGTAAAGTTCATTCAAAATGTTTGGCAAAATAAAAAAAAGTATAATAAGAGTATGTAGCTGTTAAAATTTCGCAGAATTCCTAGAAAAATTATTATAAAAAAGTATAACAGAGTATGTAGCTGTTAAAATTTCCTAAAAATATTATTTTCTACTCACCTTAATTCCAAATGTGAATTTAGAACCTCATTATTCTTCACCTGCCTTGACAATCCACATGAATAACCCCTATAAAATAACGTATCATGTGAAAAATTCTGCTTATAAAAATGTGTTACTCCGGCCGGACCGGTTATAAGTCCATTGATCTATATTCCAAGTTTCTCTTTCGGGTGCGATACTGATGTGCACTTACGAATTATGTACATCACACCCAAAATACTCTTTATTTAGCCTTTATTTCTGCGGCCATTGGTCGTTGACGTCGTAATTACAAAATTGTTTTAAATGATGTCTATTCATGATTTAGCATTTCTAAATTTAAGAAACCAGTTTTATAAAAAAAAATGTGACGTATCATAGCTACACGTTCTCCAGGTTTCTTTTCTATCGTTACATTAACTAGAAATTTATACTTGTTCTAAGAAATAAAACACAAAATGTTTAACTTCTGTACTACAAAAAATTGACAGATATACTTAAAGCTTGCGATTTTTATGGATTTTATAGTGCCAGAAAATCGTATATTTATTGATGTCCTTAAGGGGTCAGTTAAAAAATAAATTAGGAGAAATCGTTTTTATTTCCATCTAAGGTGAATAAAATTAAACTCCTCTGTAATTTACTAATGCTTAACATTCTTTAATTATAATTTTGCTGCAATTGGTATGCATTAAACTGGAAATGCTTTTAATTTTTGCAAACAGTGTGGCCGGTTGGCTATGTGCCAATATCGAAGCTTACCAGTGTTTTCTACAGGATGAATTGTATAAGAGACAGAGAAAATTCCTTTTTAGAAAAAATATATAAGTATATATATAGATAGATCAATACTTTCTAGACAATCTGCACAGAAATGGTTGGCAGTTAAATTTATCAACATCAGAAACCTTTCTTTAAATTAATAATTTGCTTTTAGTTAAGAAAAAAATTGTAGACTGGCAGCAAATATGTTGTGTAACATAAAAATTCCAGCAACGAGCTTTCTCGCTAGATTTTCAGTATAAGTTGCAGTTAACGACCCTCAATACAGAGGCTGTTCGCACATTTTTCAGACGATTTTCATTGTATTTACAGAAATATTTTACCTAAAATTTTTGGGTTTTAAATTCCTGTTTGATGACTCTTATCCTTTCCTATCTTTCACACCGTCTTTCCAAGACAATAAAGCCTTTTGTAGTATCGGAACAGGTATTTTATTCCATTCCTCTTGAACAGCTTTCCAAAGTCCAAGGGTGGTTTTGGTAAACGTTTGCTCAATCCCCTTTTAAGAAGTCCAAAAGCACAAAAATCCATGGATGATACATCAAGAGATTTAGTAGGGATATGAGTGAAGGATATAGCTAAAAATTTCCTTCTTATTCCATTTTTTCTAAGAAATTAACGATGGATTTTGACGTGTGGCTGCTTGCTTTGTCTTGATGCCGTTCTATTGATTGATGGTTCTGCGTGTGAAGAGTATGTATTTCATATTTGAACATTGAGTATGAAAGTTCTTATAATACGCGGAGTTGATTTTTAACATATTCCCCCACTCTCTTTATTTTTAATTTGCCGTTATATGAAAAACGACCAAAAATCATAAATCTTTTTGAAAAACTTTCTAGATTCCTTGAACCATGTTTCAAGATTCTTTTCTCCCCTTCGCTTTTTATTGCAGTCATTTAAATACGCCCAAGTTTCATCTATTGTGACAACAATTTTCTATTTTTGTCCAGATATATGTTTCATATAAAGAATTCTGCAGCGTGTTCAGCGTTCGGCGATATGTCGTGGAGAAAAAGGATGCACATTACGTTTTTTCGCCTTTTTAAAATTCAAATAAGCATTAACCACTTTGTTAACGGTTGACACTGAGCATTTTAATGATTTTGCAACTGTACTTTGAATTGTTGGATTTGCTTTTAATGTTAAAAATCTTATCTCTGCAACATTCTAAATATTCCTTTTTTATCATGTATATACGCTATTTTTCTACATGAAGCCAAACTTTGACGTTTTTTCCCCGTTCTTTTTGACAATATTACCTGTCGTAGCTTTAGATACCGAAAAATTATGGCTCTCAGAGAGTTTTTTAATAACTACTGTCAAGCAGCAGAAGATTATTTATACCTTCAAAAATATAGTTGCAGTTAAAAAACGAATTTCTAAGCAGGCGATTATTTTTTATAGCAAAGTCGTCTAAAAAATGTGCGAATAGCATCTGTATTTATCCTTATTTTCAAATAACTAGTAGTAATTAGTAGAAACTTCTGAAACCGATCAATTGTTATAGTGGAAGGCAAGAAACAACAGGACAGTGTACAAGCTGAAAAATTTTATAATTATTAAGAAAAAAAAAGCAAACCTAGACTGGCATATGTTTTGAGTAAAACTGTCGGTGTCTAGAGTTATCAGATATACAGTGTCTCGCAAAAGTGTTCTCACACTTTGCGAGACACTTAATAATTCCAAAGAATTTCCAGAGAAAGCTCTGTAAACCGGAATTGAATTCTGTAACCCGGAATCGGATTAAAATAAAGTCCAATATTTTTTCATACCATCTCCATGTGACTTTGAATAAAACCAAACATTTTAATTTTTAATACTGACTTATTTTCTTTTTCTAAAATTGAAAATATAAAGAGGCATAGATAAAACATGCCGGAAAATTGATCGTACGGCCAAACATTTCCGTTAAAATTTCATAAATAAAATTATCGTCCACCATGTACTTTTATTTTTGCATTTTGGTGACGTTTAAAATGTTGTTTGGCTTTATTTTGGCTTGCTTTTTCGTTATATTATATTTAATATTTAAAAACAGCTCGTAGGCGTAAGGAAACAACGAACAGAATTCGAAAACTGATCATTTTGCATCATAAGGATGGAAATTCGATTCGGGATATTGCTAGATAAGGAAATTTATCCCATTCTACGATGCAGTATGCGATAAAAAATTTTAAATAAGAAAGTCGGATTAAAATAAAGTAAAAAGAGGTTGTTCGACAAAGAAGACTCGATGTGACTCAATGTCACCAGAGATTTGTAGTTAGAAAATCTGTGAAAAATCCACGTTTGAGTATTGTAAAGACTTTACAGAATTTACTAGCCATTTTTCTACTTCAGTTTCACTTAAAATTGATCAACGAGTACTCAAAACAGATGGATTACATGGGCGCTCTGCTTTGGAAGTACAAAAAATAGAAAGCTTAGGCTTTTCTTCTCGAAATCAGTGGTAAATAAGCCCGAAGCGTATTGGGTTCATGTCTTAAATGCAGATGAAAGCAAATTTAACATTTTTGATTCCGAGCATCAGGATTAAATAATTTAGTATTTATTGATGGCGCAATGAACCCTCTATATTTAAATATTTTAAAAGATAATTTAAAATTATCTGCCCAAAATTTGGATACTGGAAATAACTTTATTTTTTTATCAGGATAATGATTCTGAGCACACGGCCCTCAATATTCGCCTTTTGGGTGTCTATAAACGTCCACAATTTCTGAAAACACCACCTCAGTCACCAGATTTAAACCCAACAGAACACATCAAGAGAGAATTAGAGGTTGGAGAACAAAGGCAAAACATTAAAACAAAAACTGAACTAAAAACAGTAATGATGAAAGAATGGAGGAACCTTAATGCAGATATAAAAAAAATGGTGATCTGTATGCCCGAACATTTGAAAGTTGTCATAAATACTACAGTATATACTGCAAAATACTAAATGACAGAAATACTACAATATTTACTAATATGTGCAAGATTTCTTTAAAGCATACGGAGACTTTTGTGAGGTAACTTTTCTGCGACTTTTTTATTATTGATTTTCCAAAAAAAAATTTGATATGTTAATAAAACAATTAATGTGGATTTTCTAATAGAAATTTGCAGATATTTTTAAAAATTTTCGTTCTAAAATATTAATTTTTATCAATGAATAAAGGAATATTTCACTAAAACTCGTAAGTGTAGGAAAGCTTTTGTGAGTCAACTGTAGATCCATTCCCTTTTTTAAGTTTTATTCAAAATCTAAGCCAGTTTAAGTCTTTTTTTTCCCTTAATTTTAAATTCTACTTCGATATGCATTTTTTTTTTCTCGTTAAAAATGAATTGTTAAGGTCATACTATTATTTTTAAAGGACTTTACCAGGTATATTTATTATTAATCCAAAGGGGCTTTGTCCCTGAAGGACTATTTTTTTCGTTTTGCGATTTTGCGTTCATTCACTGAAAATGTCCAATTCACTTTTCAAAACTGTTGCCACCAAATCTTGCAGCCCTGTATTAAGAATTTAAAGAAATTAAATAACGAAGAATCTGCATAAATGTATGTATATTTCCCAAATGTGATAAAACAACGGTACCTACAGCCATCCAATTTTGAAAAACGTACGTTTCCACCCGAATATGCACATCTGGAAACCCAGATTCGGAATTTGGAATTTGTTTTATTATCTGTTTCATATTTTGTAAAACATTAACAAATTTTTGATGAACAAACTGAACCGATTTAAAAGCAAGCCATGGCAACATTCTACGGAGAGGAAAAAAACCTTTTTACCTAAAAGGCGCGGAACTGTATATCGGAAATTGTAAAGATATACTCGTTTTAAGATTATTTTACGATTACTTACTTAAGATTATTTATTGCTGTTGAACTGAATTTTATGTTTTAAGTGAAAACAACATGATATTTAATAAATAAAGATAACACACAAAACGGTAAAAAAACGCCCCTTTAGGCGTAATTTAAAATCTGAAACCTTTCAGTTTTTTTTTTTAATATTTTCACGAATTTAGTTCTAACCACATCCTTCTGTGGATCTGTGTTTTCCTCCATACCGCGGCAGAATGCCTGTAACAAACTGAGAAATAAACTCATAAAGAGTGGATGGGTTGGTATCTTTTGTCTTTTAACTAGAAATTAGGCTTCTCACCTGTATAGACGAGAGGGGGAAGAGGCATTGGTGCATGAAATGAGAAAAGAAGTTGGGGTAATTTGCCGAGCGTTGTGTGAGTTATGAGGTGACGTTCGCGCGGGGGTGGAATTCATTAAACGGAATCACGCCCTCGCTCCCACCGAAAATACCTCTAACCGCACCATGGCGAATAACGATGGGCGGTCTGGGAACGGAAGGGAGGTGGACTTAATGTAAAAACACTACGTGCAATATAAGAAGCTGGTGTGAGAAGTCTTTAAGATATTAGTTACAGGACAAAAATTCATTGCTCCGTGAAGTCGAGCCTCATTAGTTGAATAAAATACCGTCAAAAGTGCCTTGTTGGGGAGGGGATTAAAAAAAGTCCAGGTTTGGCTGCCAAATGAGTTTGTAAAATTTTGGCAAAAAATTTTAATAGACTGACATAAAAAACTGGCGCAGGTAAAAAAATTGTTGTCTATTAATATGTAATCAAACTTACTTATTTTCTTATTGCTTTCAAAGAAAGGAAAAAAACTATACTATTAACTTTCTTCCCCTTGTTGAAGTAATAATAATTTAGCAAAGATTTCTTAAGGCCGTATATTCCAAGCTTTTTAACCTCGCAACTCCAATCAATGCATATATCAGCGATTTATTGTGAATACAGACATATACTTGTTTGAAGGAGGGCAGTTAAAAAAAAGAAATTTCTAGGAGGAAATAATATAACAAGAAATAAATGCATGACATTATTAACAGTTATTTTGTGGTTTTAAGTAAATTAATAATTAAACATAAATATTTGTAATTATATAGCATGAAAAAAAATGCTTCAAGACATTTTGTAAGGTTTTAGTTTAAACTAACAAAGTTTTATGTTAATTTCTCTTTAATGTGAACTCTTATTTCAACTTCCCGTTATTCAGCTTTATGCTAATTTGAGGTGGAGACAAGTTTTGTATTTAAAAGGTTAGCAAGGAACTGCTCGGGGTGAGAGAGCTTTTAGTCTTAGAACACTTCGGCTCTGTTCGACGTTCGCCTGACTAGTTAGTATTTAAATTCTAAGCCTCAGCGCTGTTACTCTAATACTTATTGAAGTAATCTAAGTGCGTTAGTATTAGCTAAATCTTGCTACGCACCATGGATAGTTTAGCATAGAGGCCAACCTCGCGTTTATAGCTCTGAGAGCAACGACTTCTTAGTTTTCTACTTAACTTTATTTTAAATTATTTGATTGTTCAGTTTAGACCCAAGTGCGGTCATTATTTTCTGTTATCCCTTCCGAGTTGGGAAGTGGCTGCAAATAGTAGTTTAAAAAAAGGGTAATTTTAAACCCTCCTTGCGTGCAGTTATTCTACCACTTCCACTGAACATAGCTGCATTCAGCTCCCTGTTCAAGATCAGGACTTAAACACTATCACGACCATGTTCGCCAAAAGTATGCACAGAAAACTCAGTCCTAACAATTTCACAACTGATCGAACGCTGTCTCTTTACTCGCCGGTTGATCGTAATGTCTACTCTGAAAACGTTGACTTAAAGGCACTTAGACAAGTTTTTATAAGACTCACAGATTTTCAAATATCTGTCTGTTCTCTTCCTTATTAAATTATGATATCACGAATAACATTCTGGCATTCAAAACCAGAAGTAGAACGAGTCAGAATCCTAAAAAATCAAAACCTTTCCGAATCTCAAGTCCTTTATGTAAGAATAATAACAAGAGAAAAAAAACTAATGTGTACGCCACATAACTTCCTTGTACGGAATATTAAATTATACACATTTTCCCCTGCATTTCATTTAAACTTATTTCCTCGAATTTCAATGGAGATATATTTCTCATTCAATTAATTCAGTTTTCACTTTACGACAAGGCAAAAATGCGTAAAAACTCAAAATATCTATATTAAAAATTGAAAGATATAGAGAAACATAAAACACCAAATACAATTAAAACAATTAAAAAAACAATTTTTACAAATAAAATTACAGTTTCTACCCCAAAACAAGCAATTTTCGGTGCTAAAAGAAAATTGAACGTTTAATTTGGTCTCACACAGCAACACTGAAGGCGTAGAAACTGACTTAATTTGTTATGGACGCTATGCTTGATTGATTGGTCAATATATGAGATAATTCAATAACTTAAATGATAATTCCAGAATTGATTAAGCATGATTTAATTCGCAATAGTAAAAGAAAACGTTACTTTGTTCTTGCGAAGCTTAGTTTCTCTAGACTGGCAACAAATCCACTATTCTGCTAAGTTTCAAATGTAAACAGATATGGTTATGGTAAAAAATTAGGCTTATCCTCACTTAAACAACTTTTAAATAGTTCATAATTCTACAAACATAACATGCAACGTAACTAAAGGCATAAAAACCTTAGCCGGAAGATAAAAACAGCATAATTCAATCATTTTTAAAGCAAAAAATGCGCAACTACCGACATACAAGAATAAAAAAAAACTGAGCTCACAGAGCCGAGTAACAGGGGGTTAGGGTTATTCAATTATGGCAAAGCACACGAGGGCTATCTGCCTAAAGGGAGGGATGCCTTCGTGGAGGACTTTCTAAGGGGAACTGACTCGTATACACGTTACACATGGCGAAAACCACGAAAACGCCCATACAGCCAGCCCGTTCGCGGCATTCGAACCTCGGACCGAACTACCAGTGTTCAGCGTCTTTACCGCTCGGCCGCTGGTGGGCCCCCGCCGAGTAACAGAGTGGGTATACATATATATGTGTATTTATATATATATATGTAAGAAAAATAAAGAATATGTCTAAGATTAAATTAACAACGTAAATTTCCCTTCTCAATTCTAAAAATAGTAACCTCTCTCTGCACTGCGTCATTTCTAGATCAATCCCTGTCATATGACTCTTGCATAATTCTGATGATGTAAATGGAACTAAAAGTCAAGTACCAATAACATTCACCCTGAACGTAACGCACTTGCTCTTTGCGCTTCGGTCTAGTTGGACCGCTGTCTGCTACTTTCTTCTTTCTTACTGAAAATTAATCTAAAATGTGAGCTGTTTTGGAATAGGCACATTTCATGTGTCAAGTTGATTGTGGCCACAACAAGCGGAAATAAAAAAATGAAGATTTAATCTGCCTTCGCCTCCAATTTCTTATTCGTTATGGATCAACACTTCTACGACGTTAAAATTCCTGCTCGTCATTTACATCAGATTTTTTATTATTATTATTACATATATATATATTTGGGGCGGCTGATTGCCACCAAAAAGGGAGGTGCAACAACAATTTAATTAAGATTAAAAGTTTGTAATTAAAGAAGAATTTGAAATATGCATTTAGTGAAAAGCAAATAGATTTTTTTATGCGCCTCTATTTGCTAAGAAGATACAGATGGAATTTAAAAATTAACACTGTTGAATATTAAGGTTTATTTTTCCAAATAATTTGGAAAAAATTTATAACCTGTCTTTAATAATTTAATAATTTAAATAATTTGGAAAAAATTTATAACCTGTCTGTTCTTTTAACAAGTCTGCCTCCTAACAGTATTTCACATGAAGCTCTTCTTTGATGTTGACGAGTTATCGCCTTATTATTGATAAAGTATTAATTTATCGACAAAATATTTAAGCAATTCCAGCAACTTTCCTTTTAGTAATAAAAATTACCACGAAAAGAGATGTCTGAAACACCGTTATTTTCTACAAACTAGGTACTTAAAGCCACTTATCAACTCACATGTCAAATGGAATACTGCGGCCTTCGACAAATACTGACGGCCCACCAGTGGCTGAATGGTCAAGGACCGCTGAATGCTGGTAATTCGACTTTGCTTCAAACTCATGCGCAAGAGTTACGCTGTATGTTTCGATTTCACGTTTGCAAGCCAGCTTTCCCTAAAAATATCTTCCACGATAGCATCCCTCTTATACAACTAACCCTAATGTCTTTACAATATACAAATAACATAACCTTCTCCCGGCTTCTCGGAAGCCTTCACTCCAGTAGACACCAGCTAACGTATCTAGTTTTTTAAACTCTCGTTCTCGGGCTCTTAACTAGCATAACTTCCTAATTTGAGAGAATACATGTGGCATGAACCCAGGAGAATTTAGGACAGCGGTTAACTTTAGCTTAACTGTTAGTAAAACTTGAAAATATTATCACGAAATATTTGAGCACTGAGTCAAACTTCTACGTTCTAAAATATTTTAAAATAGTGCGGAAGAGAAGGGATTATTTCAATAGCTAACATAAATAAACATTTGAAGTGGAACATAAAATTCGCTTCAGAAAATTTAAAGTGTGTCTTACAAAGCCATTACAAGGTGATATTTGGTGTCCCGATCCACCGGATTGGGCCAACGATCGAGCTCTTTTCCAATGAAGGCTACTGCTAAACATTAAAAAAGAAATAGGTAAATAATAATAATAAAAACCTGAAAGCTTTCAGATTTTATATTACGCCCAAAGGGGTGTTTTTTTTTAAAGTTTTTGTGTGTTATCTTTATTTATTAAATATCATGTTCTTCGCACTCCTTCGCAGTCCTTCTTCCTTGGAAATTCCTCCACGCAGGCATCCCTCCCTGTAGGAGAAAGTTCTAGTGTGCTTTGTCGTTATTAAACTAATCAATCGGTAAAAGGCTTTTTATAATTACTAATTCAGCTGTCAGCAATCTTAAGCTGCTCCACACTATCTGATTCCACATTTCTTTTAAGAAATGCAGAAAATAAGCTCCATAAACGAGTTTTTAATAGTAAAATTCTTTCCAAACTGAGCTTTCATTTTATTAAGCAGTAAAGATTTCATTTTATAATTTGGCAATAATGCACATTTTTATTTGAGAAGAAAAGCAAAATATTTGTAGGATACTTTTATATTTTGCAATTTTTATATTTTTGAATTTTTAAACATTTTTAACAACAAACGTAGACCAAAATAAAAAGTTAAAAAATTAGACTCCCCCCCCCTTCTGGTTAATGTACACTCACGTTTGTGAAAATTGCAACACCAAGAAGGAATCGTCATAATTGAATGCAATTTAATACACAGTTGAGTGGTAGTGGTACAAATAAATGATTAAATGTTCAAAGCAAACAAACAAGAACAAGAGATCAGAATCAGTATTTTGTGTGGCCACCACGCGCCGCAATAAGTGCTGCTACACGACGTGGCATGGAGTCAAACAAAGTTTGAATGTCTGACTGAGGAAGAGCATTCCATATCGTTTGTACGCGTACCCAAAGTTCGTCTGCAGACGCAACAGGACGAGGATCACGAGCAAGACGCCGACCAATGACATCCCACACATGTTCAATTGGCGACATATCCGGGGAACACGCAGGCCAAGGAAGAAGCTGTACCTGCTGCGCTGCAAAGAAGGATTTAACAATCCGAGCAGTATGAGGGCGGGCATTGTCCTGTTGAAATACAGCGCCTGGCAAGCTTTGAAGGAAGGGAACAGCTTCGGGCTGTAGAACTTCACGGATATACCGGTTGCTGTTCAGATTGCCCACAATTCGTAGCAATTGAGATCGTCTATGATATGCTATGGCGCCCCAGACCATAACTCCGGGTGTTCGTCCACTGTGGCGTTCGATAATGCACTCCGGAAGGTGGCGTTCACCGGCATAGCGTCTGACACGAATGCGGCCATCATGGTACCACAAATTAAAGCGGGATTCGTCAGAAAACACGACATGCTGCCAATCAGCACGCCAGTCTCTATGCTGATTGGCCCATTGTAGCCGCAGGCGGCGATGGTCGTGCGTTAGGGGGATCCTGTATAAAGGAGTCCGTGCGCGCAGTCCACACTGCAGCAGACGTCTACGAATTGATGAAGCACACAATGAAACACCTGTAGCTATTGACCACAGTGCTGCCAATTGTCTAGAGGAAGCTGTACGGTCCGTCCGCGCCATGCGGACCAGGTGTCTATCATCGCGAGCTGACGTCACATTTCGGGGTCCACTCCCGGATTTCCGAGTTGTCCGACACTCGTCCGTCCACTGCTTCCAAACGCGCATCACTGTGCTGCTGTTACGCTGCACACGAGAGGCTACTGCACGATACGACAATCCAGCTTCACGAAGGCCGATGATTCTCCCTCGTTCAAACTCTGTAAGTTGTTCAAATCTCGCTCTCTTTCGTCGACGAGGCATAAGTACAGATTGAGTTAACGTTTACCACTAGCAGATAACCACCGATAACCATACACGCCTCGCTACAGCCGTCTATTTATTCGGATCCATCAGCCGTTCAGAGGGCGCTGCTCAGCATACGCATGCGCTACGGATTTGCAATTCTAATCATTTGCATATCATGCGCTACTTTGCATTTCCTGAAAATTTCAGCTCACTCGCGTAAGTCCTTCATGGTGTTGCAATTTTCACAAACGTGAGTGTATTTTAAAATATGATTTATTATCGAAAGCAAAAACCAGTATTTGAAAATATAATTTTATGTAGTTAGAATAACTTACTTAATAAGGCCTTTAAAAAACTTTTATTAAAATGTCCAAGAATTATTTAATGCCCTACTTGAAAATGTCACATTTTAAATCATGAAGATCAATTATTCAAACAAATAGGTTTATCCCACTCAGTTTTAATAAACTAATTTTTCTCCAACTTCTCACCTTTAGTTAGCATAATAATATATTTTCTGAGTTATGAGTCTTATTGAACAGAAATCTTGAAAAATCACCGTGTTCTTGCCAGGAATCGAAACTCAAGGCTTTCAAATTTCTAGCTAGATGGGTTAATCACTGCACCACAAGGACGCAAGGAAATAAATGCCCTATTATTCTTATTTTTCAAATCACATAAAAGTGTGACCGGGTAAAAAGACGATACCCAGACGACCAAATTCAGATGGCAGCGGTTTCTCCCCCTCCCCCCCCATTCAATTTTAATTCAGTTGTCACTGTGAAATCATATATATTTTTTTGGAACAGAAATCTTGAAAAAGAATCATGCCTTAAGAAGGAACCGAAGGTTGAGACTTTTGTTGCTATTGGCTAATCATTAAAAGCCAAGGACACATTTGTTGGTTAGTTGATTTATGGATTTTTGGCGCATAACCGGAGAGGGTACGATGTTAAATCAAGAAATTTATACTATTAAAATCTGTGCGCGACTATCTGTTTGTTTGTGGCTTCGTCTCCCGGGAACGGCAGGCAGTTGAGCTTCGAGAGAGATACCCTTTCCCCCAGATTCCAAATATTCGTGGGAAGCCATTTCGACCATTAACACCTTCGAACGACTTTAGTCAGCCGAGATATTAATTAAAAACTCTGAAAACGTTAATTTTCGCACTCATTTTTCCGAGTGGCAACAGTCTCGTACGCTGGAGATAAAAGTCTGTTTTATTTCCAAAAATGTTGCCACTTCTCCTCTCAAATCGTGGAGTTTGTTAATAAAAAATTTGCAAGTTTTAAAAAATATGAAATAAAAATAGCGTTGCCAAACATTAAATATGTTATTATTATATAATGTCATATTCTGACGTTGAAGTAAGCACGCCATTGCATGTGACGTCATTGTATGCCGAAAATTTTTCGTTAATGTCAGCATTTTAAATAAATAGCTGCTGTTGGCAACTCTTTTGTTACAGGTTAGGATAACACTGTATGTTACTGCCAAGTTAATTCTTATATTGATATTGAGAAAAAGTTGTTATATTGCATTAAATTTAAATCATGACGTCATACGCATACCTCAAGTGCCAAAAATTATTGTTTCCTATGTTGGCAACAAAAAAATTATTTACGAATTGGTTATTGCTTTGAAAGAATGAACTGATTTCATTAATTTTTGACGGACTGGAGGAAACGGCGTTTGCCAGAGTCCTCATCTCCTTTCGTCTTGCTTAAAAGAAAGATTGCTACATACATACATACATACATACATTAATTTTTTTTACATACATTTTCTTTTTAGGTGTATAAAATTTTGCTTTGGCCGCTCATCAGGCGGGCATATCTGCTAGTAAAATACTAAAATCCGCAAAATCCATGAAAACAATCAAAACCATAACGAAAGAAGGATTCAAGGGAGAAAAGTCTTTTCATTTAGAAGTTTTATTTCATTATACCAGTACAATTTTGGGTCAAGCACTCAGACTTCATCTCACTTTACTTGGATCATGAGATAGCAGTGAAGAAATCGTTTCAAAGAGACATGTGAAGAAGGTAATTAATATTCGACTGACAAAATTCTTCATTCGAGCGACCAGAATTCTAATCGATGTCATTTTAGCGACAATAACATACCATTCACGAGTAAAACCTCCTCATGCATTAATGACTAATTACGCTGTAATTACTGTTTACAGAGTACTCCAGGAAGGAAAAAAAAAACTACACCTTGTGTTTTAGTACGATACGAGTGGGAGACGAATATAAATAAAAGGCTACTACTACGCAGCTGACCTGGACGAAAACGTGCTGTTACATCATTACGAAAACCGGGAGAATTAAAACTGTGGTAGGTACAGGTGTTGTTGAATGCGTGTTTTTAAAAGCGCTAGAGAAATGAAATTTTTTAATTCTGCTTCGAGCAATTCTGTACTTCAATACGAAAGTGCATTTTTTTTTCTGATTGAGAAAAGTCTCATCTTATCGTTTTCACTTAATTGTTTGAGAGAATAAATAAATTCATAGCAATTTTGATAGTTCAGATACATGTTATAAATGCACACACATAAGCACATACGAAAAACAAATCTGCTATGAGTGTTAAAAAAAATATTAAAAAATATATGTAAAAAAATGAAAGCTTTCAGATTTCATATTACGCCCAAAGGGGCGTTTTTTTTTCAATGTTTCGGCCCACCAGCGGCCGAGCGGTAAAGACGCTGAACACTGGTAGTTCGATCCGAGGTTCGAATCCCGCGAACGGGCTGGCTGCATGGGTGTTTTCGTGGTTTTCCCCCTGTGTAACGTGCGTACGAGCCAGTTTGCCTTAGAAAGTCCTCCACGAAGGCATCTCTCCCCTTAGGCAGATAGCCCTCGTGTGCTTTGCCATAACTGAATAACCTAACCGAACCTTTTTCAATGTTTCTTGTGTACTTTAGATATTAGTTATACTTCTGAAACCCATCAATTGTTATAGTGGAAAGCAAGAAACAGCAGGTCATTGTGTCATTGTACAAACTGAAAATTCAAGATTTTAAAATTAGGAGGGGGGGAAAAACCTGAAAGCTTTCAGATTTTACAATACTCCCAAAGGGGCTTTTTTTTAACGGTTTCATGTTACATTTATTTATTAAATATCATATTCTTCGGACTTAAGCCATAAAATTCTATTCAACAGCAATGTCGCAAAATATTTAAAGTAACATATCTTTAGAATTTCCGATACACAATCTCTCGCGCTGGAGATATTTTTTTTCCCTCCTCATACAGTGCTGCCATTGCTCGCTTGGAAATCGTTGAGTTTCTTAATCAAAAACTCATAAATGCTTTACAAAATATGAAATAGATAATAAAACAAATTCCAAATTTGGGCTTCCAGATTACCATATTCGGGTGGAGACGTACTTTATTCAAAATTGGATGGCTCTTGGTACGGTTGTTTCATCACAATGCAAGAAACATGCATACGTTTATGCAAATTCTTCATTATTTAATTTCTTTAAAATAAGATAGGGGGATAAATATTTGGTGGCAACAATTTCAAAAGTGATTCGCCGTTTATAGTGAATCGACGTAAAATGCCAAAGCAAAATTAATAGCCCTTCTGAGCTAGCTCTCTTTTGGGCAAAAAAGTTAACATAAAATCTGAAAGCTTTCAGATTTTTTATTACACCCAAAGGGGCGTTTTTTTCATAGGGAATTCAAAACGGGATTTGAAAAGTAATACAGACATTCAAAGTCATTCGACGCAAAATACCGTTAGACATTGTAACGCCTTTGCGTTGTTACGCTACCAACATAAAAGAGAGAATAAGAAAGGTAAAGAAACTTGGAACACAAAATATCCGTGCTTCAAGATGCACGCGATGTTAATATTAATGGAACGCTTTGAAATCGTTGAGTTTGTTAATAAAAAATTCGTTCAGGTTTTACAAAATATGAAATAGATAACGAAACAAAATCCATATTCAAAATTTCGGCTTCCAAATGTCCATATTCGAGTGGAGAACTACGTTATTCAATATTTGATCTCTCTAGATACCGTTGTTTTTTCACAATGCGGAAACGTACATTGGAATATTCATGCATGGATACATTAATGCAGATTCTTCACTGTTTAATTTCTTTAAATATAATGCCGGGCTCGAATATTTGGTGGCAACAATTTGAAAAGTGATTAAGACTTTTATAGTGAACCAACGTAAAATGCCAAAACGAAACTAATAGCCCTTTTCCCATTTGGTCTAACAAATTGTGTAAAATACTAAAAATTCATGCGACGTTTGCTACGGAAATTACAGTAAATGTAAATTCATTTAAAAAAAATTGCGCTTCGATGTTCATATTAATATTTCAGTGCAACATGTGAAACAGTTTCAAACTAAATAACTACGATGCGTTTATTAAATTAAGAATAAATAACCAGAAATTCAAGACACAATATTCCAATCCAACTAAACGCCAGTATTTACTGCAGATTGAGTGGCAACAATTTCTGTTTTGACGAAGGCGAGTGAGTACACGTACATAATTTCCACTCCTCAAAACAAATCGGCGTACTGGACCATCCTCGATATTCTGCAGAGAGACTTCTCTTTATTATTTATTTCTTTAAAAAAAAAAAAAAAAAAACTAAAGCTACGTCTGAAAGAATTGCCCCCCCCCCTCGCATTATTCGTAAATCGAAACTATAGTATATCTTTTTTTCCAGCAGTAAAAATCTATACAAATCTTTCCTTTCGTTACTTCATCATACCATTGCTTGCTAAAAGTCAAGTGCATTGTAATTCGAGTAAATTCAAGTAAATGTTGCCATTTCGTAGATAAAATACAGCTTCGTAATTTAAATTGCCCCACCTTGTAATTCGTATTTCATATAATTATCCATTCTGATAACCAATGTTTTTTAAACCCATCGAGTACCATACAGATTAATGCAGTAAAATAATTAGAACAGTTGACTCTTGAATTACACGGGGAGTCGTCAAATGAGTATAACGTGCAGTTTCCAATCTCCATATGCTTTTTTAATAGTCTGCTATAGACCAGAATCCATACCGATAAGAGAAATAGTAGATTTCATAAGTCACTATGTTATTTTTTTTTTAAATTAGAAACATCCGAGAACAAATATGCTTTCTAGGGGATTTGAATCACGGGTCTTCTTGTTTGGTAGCGACACGTACTACCACTTACACTCTGAGAGCATACACAAAGATATGCTGTAATTCTTTATATTCTCTCCCACTTAAAAAACTACTGGGGAGAAACATAAGAGCCAGCTGATCAGAAGCAAATTTTAACGGATTATAGACCACCACATTTTAGTTCTGACATTACTGTAGACATTAAGAAATTTTGGACCGATGTATGTGATAAGTCGATTTCACCCTCACTGGAATTAGAACCACTATACTGCTAATTTTAATAAGAATAGTTTCCACTTACATCATGAGATTAGGGATAAAAGAATGCAATAACTCCTAATAGATTAACATATATTTTGCATGTTTCGTATAAATTATAATACATTCGTCCAAGTACCCGTAATATTATTGCTACATAAAAGATAGCAATGCAAATGCAATCAATATGATTTTTGCAGTGTGCTTTGACATATGAATTATCACAATCATAATAAATTGCTTGATTATAAATCATCGCAATCTTCATAAAATTTTGTGATATGTGGCATCGAATTCAGAAAAGAGTGTGGATCATGACAGGGTCTTAAAATTTAAATGAAAAAAAAAAAAAAAACCTTTTTTTTGGAGCAATTATTACTCCCTTTCGGGGAACTTTGGAAGCAATTCTTGCATAATTTCATTTAGAACATAATATTTTATAAGAAATATCTCGTCTTTCCGCACATTATCTCTTAGTGCAAGTGGTTAGCATGTGCAACTAGCAAGAAGAATGTCTCTGATTCAAGTCCCGGTAAGGTCATAGCTGAAGTTTTATGTTTCTGGTCTTCGAAAAACTAATGATCTCTGCTAGGAAGCCATAACTAAAGACTGATAAGACTGATGCTCGTGCCTTTTTTCAGTCGCGCTTTAACCGGATGAGAATATACGGAAATATCGCATCTTTACGTGAGCGCTATTGTGATATACAGTGGCACCCAAAAGTGTTTGTACACTTATGATTTTCAATGAAATAGGGCTCTATCCATTAATTAAAAGTAAACTTTCTGAATGAGATTTTAATAATAAGATCTATAATCTATTCGTAACAAAATTACATGAAATATTTTTAAAATATAGCGGAACTTTATTTTTAAGAAATTAATAATCAAAAAATGACAAACATTTTATCTCACAAAAGTCTTCGTACACTTCAAAAAAATTTTGACATATTAGTAAATATTTTCAATTTTCGTTAAATTAATATTCAGTAGGATATCCTTTAGCATCCACAACAGCTTTCAAACGTCTGGGAATAGATTTTTGCTAGTTTTTTTTTTTGTAATTTCTGTATCACTGTTCATCCATTCTTCCATCATGACTGTTTTGAGTTCGCTTTTCTTTTGATGTCGTGTTTTCGTACTCTAACCTCCAGTTCTTTCTGAATGTGTTCTATGGGGTTTAAATCTGGCAACTGAGGTGGTGTTTTCAAAACTTGTGGATAGAGACACCACAGGCGAACGTTGAGAGCCGTATGCTTAGGATCGTTATCATGATTAAAACTAAAGTTGTTTCCGACACCCAAATTTTGAGCTAATAATTTTAAAACGTCTCTTAAAATATTTAAATAAAGAGAATAATTCATTATGCCATCAATAAATACCAAATTACTTAGTCCTGAAGCTGCCCTGCACCCCCACACAAGAACACCTCCACCGCCATGCTTAACGGTTCCAACTAAGTTCTTAGAATGAAGTTCCTCATTTTTCTTCTCAGTACAGTTATTCGACCATCGAAACCAAAAATGTTAAATTTGCTTTCTTCAGCAAATAGGACATTATTCCAGTACGTTTCGGATGTATTTATCATTGATTTTGCGAATGAAAGCCTAAGCTTTCTGTTTTTCTCACTAACAAAAAATTTTTTACGGGCAGAACGCCCATGTAATCCAGCTTCTCTGAGAACTCGTCGAACAGTTTCAGGTGAAATTCAAGTAGAAAACTTTACATTAAATTCTGCTGAAACTTTTACAGCACCCAAACGTGGGGTTTTCACAAATTTTCTAATAATAAATCTCTCCTCACGTTTAGTTCACTTTCTCGATCGACCTTTTCTTACCTTGTTTTCAATCCGATTTTCTTCTTTAAAGCGTTTTTTCACATACTGTACTGTAGAATGGGATAAATTAACTAATTTAGGGATATTTCGATTTGATTTAGCACTACTATGGTGAAAAATTATCAATTTTCGAATGCTATTTGTAATTTCTTTACGACTACGACCCATTTTCAATAATAAATCGAATATTATGCAGTAAACAATAAAAAAATAAAATAAACGGTTTTTTAAATGCCACCACAGTGCAAAAATTAAAAAAAGCGGCAAACGATAATTCTAATTTTGATTTTATCTAAAAATATTTCAGTGTACGAAGACTTTTGTGAGATAAAATGTTTGTCATTTTTTGATCATTAATTTCTTAAAAATAAAGTTTCGTTATGTTTTAAAATTATTTCATGTAATTCTGTTACGAATAGATTATAGATCTTATTATTAAAATCTCATTCAGAATGTTTACTTTTAATTAATGGATAGAGCCCTATTTCAATGAAAATCATAAGTGTACGAACACTTTTGGGAGCCACTGTATGTAATTGCATTAGAAACCGTGGAAGATCACCTTTTACTGAAACGTTCAATTTACTGGATTGGCGAATTGTTCAGACAAAACAGAAGCATTTTAAGCAGATTCAAAAGCTCAGCGCAATACTGTGTTGAGCTCGAGAACTATGAACAACAAGAGGTGGCTATGAACTTAGTACACTAACACATACATCGTGTAATACTGTTCATCGCATGCAGATGTAATTTATCTTTAATTTCCTCTCACAGCATTGGCGCCATATAAAATCTGGAAGTGTTTGTGAACGTATACTGTGACAAAGTTTATAAAGTTTCGTAAATAGAGTTGTTTTTATAAACGTGATGCATTCTGTAATGCATATGATAAAATAGGGTGGCATTTAAATGCATTTTAAGCATTCACGAGCGAACCAATTTCTTTTTTAAATATCTGCATAACTACATTTTGTTTGTTTGTTCTCCTAAATTGTTGTGAAAATTTTTCCAGTATATTTTTTGAAAAAAATCCCTACGTAAGCAAAACCGTTCATTTCAAAACTATGTATTTAAGGTCTACTGGACATAAGAGATTAATTCTTCCTAGATAACGATCTTCCAATAATTAAAGCATTTGCAAAAATTCTGGAGCCGAAATTTTATATATCCATTCGAAGATTTAAAAAAGTAGAATTCCATTAAACGCATAATGAGTATCGAAACGAAAAGCACAGTCTTGTGAGGAATGAAAAAATACAAAGAAAATAAAGACTTTCTTCTTTTGTTATTTAGTTAAAGATACAAAAATTTAATTGTAAGGAATACAATTTCATACTTGGCTACATCGTTTTAAAACATGGATTAACTTTTAATGAATTTGAAGCGTCTGTACCCTGTAAAATTACCGCTTCTTTTATCTCTCAAAGTAATTGCTTATTTATTGCAAGAGGTCAATGGTAAATATTCTCGTTTCTTATACTTTTGTACTTTTCCCTCAATACAAACAATTTTGTTTTTGAAGTCTAAACGTTCTTGCGAAGATTTTTCTAAAATTCTGTATCTTTATATATATTACGGTTACGTTAGGTTAAGATAAATTTAGAGCTTAATACATTGGAGGCACTAAAATCCAACTCTGATATTCTCAGTTTTTCAATAAACTTGTAATTTTATCTGGAGCATACCAAAGCCTCCTCCCTTCTTTTATGAAACCGGACCACAATTTCAGCAGAAAATTCTTCTTACTTCATAAAATTTTATTTCAGCACAAGTAAATTTTAAAAGTTGATTACTTCTGAATGCTTTTTTTGAAGACAAACCCTTGTACGGAGGTTGATATTTTTGAGCAACGAAAAGCCCCACCCATATGTTAAAACCTTATCCTCTAAGAAATGTAATAAATTTATAAGAGTTTGTTCGAGAAGGGTAAATTTTTCGTTTCCGAAAGTTCTGTAAGTGATCATCCTAGTCGTGAGGTCGTATCCGATTTGTTTTCCGCGATTTTAGTTACTTGCGAATCGGCAACCTTGCTTTCAAGCAACAATAGCCTTAGCAAAGTGAAATACTAAGATAAGCAGCTCAAATCCATCCTGCGCTAGTGACTTCAAACAGCAAAGAACACCTGCAGAATTTTCGAAACGATGTAACCAAATCAAAAGGAATGGTCACTTGCACACAAACTTTCGTTTGTTGTCGGCTTACATATCATTCCTCGGATTAGGGAGACTCCTCCATCTCAACTTCTGCTTTTATGGTTAGAATTATATCGGGAGTGGATACTGTTCGGAAAGTGTTGGATTCTTCTACCTCTATTTTTGAATCTACATTTCTTCTCTAAAATTTTCTTCCCTATTGCCATATATTTTCTTTTAGTCTTTATATTCTCATGAGTCCCGTTTTAACTGTTTTACGTTTTTTCATTGTTATGATGGGAAAAAATTATCTTTCTTTTTGTTATTCCTCGAAACAGTACATTATAATTTAAATGCAAAGCTTAAATTCAGCCAGAACCCGGCTCCGTTATTTCTTAGTTTTTGAACTAAATTTATTTTCAGCCGTAACTCCAAATAAGACAAGCCGGTACTTTATTTAATCATTTATCTTTAATTTACTTTAATAAATTTTATTTATCTCTTTACATTTTAATCAAATTTAATTTTAATTATTTAATTATTATTATTATTTCCCCTCCCCAAAGTTTCCAAATTTTAGCAACAGCGGTGTTAATTTTTCAAGTTTCGGATCACTGTATGATTAGAATGAAGGAAGCAGGAGGTCTTGATACTAATGGAAGAAATACATAAAAGTACGCTCGCTTATGTTACTGGCTTTCAGTTATGCGAGATGGATCTAAATGTCCATAATATGGTGCTAGAATAAAGTTACATTTTTAAAGTCAGTCTACAACAAAAAAAAATCTTAACAATGTATAAAAAGGGTAGAATTGCATTTGAGGTATTTTAATGCTCTATTTCTAGACAGCCTCCTTCCTAAGGTGTCATTTCTGAAGTGATTGACAATATTTCTGAGAACATAAATAAGTACTAATACTGACCATCAATTCCCTAAGTTTTAAAACTTATAGGTTTCATTTCCGTTTGGCTTCGATCACAATAATTTCTCCAATCCAAAAGTTTATATAAATCTTAGTTATGTGCGACAGTAAACTTAAATACTGTGGTTTCTTAACTGCAACTTGCGGCAGATCATATAAGACACTGATGACCGTTTACACGAATTTTTGTCATTATTACAGTAGTATCCTCTTCGGTCGATAGCTCTTCAGATTTGCTATGGGTATAGGTATATGTAGGTATACATGAGCCGCCCGGAAGGTAAAATAGTTAAGGTAAAATAATTCAATACCGAAGGTTCGAATTGGAGAAATCGTGGGTGTTTTTTAAAATGCATATTGTCTATGAGGCATGGCGGCATTCTAAATATACGGCGAGGCGAAAGTCCTCTAGACAGGTTGTGGTAGGGGAAGAGAGGTAGAAGTCCCTGGGACCCGGGGTGCTCTCCTTCAAAATTGGCGGGGGTGGCAATGAGCTAAGCCGTAATGTCACCTGTATGGTACTCAAGGCTGTGCCAACAACAGAAGCAAGCTTGCTGTCCTTGCTCCGATGAATTTCGTGGACTTGTTATGATGTCACTGTCAGACAAGTGAGATAAGTCACAATAACTGGTATACCTGAAAACAAGGACAAAAGCGCAACACCGTCGATTATCAGGTGTTGTCTCTACTCATTAATTAATTATTAGTTTTACATAAAAATAATATTTAAAGTCTAAGTCTTTAAACATGTGGAGTCATTAGGCTTATTTCGAGCAGGAAATTTGAAAAATCTGCGAAGCCCTAACTAGGATTCGAACTCTGGACCTCAAAATTGCTAGCCGAACCAGTCATCAAATTAAGGTGTTGACAAATTATCGTTCACCACATTTTTAGTTCTGGAGCGATTTGCACGGTCATTAATAGTTATCGGACCAGAAAGCATGAAAAATGCCCTCACCAGGAACTCCGTGTCTTCCGATTGCTGGCTCGATATGCTTCCATTTGCACTCCGAAGACATTCAATAAGGAAGGAGAAAGTTTCCTTACAAATATAATATTACAAAGAAATTTCGAAAAAAAATGCATAAAGTTAAATTCAGTTTCGTTTAATCTAAGCACTGGTTTAGGCCGGACGAATTATCACCCTATCTTTACCTTCCAGTACCAAGATAATCAATAAAAGCAACAACAGAAAAGACCTAGAAAGTTTGTTTGATAATTAACTTGAAATTTAAAAATGAAATGATCGACAAAATTAGCTTCTAATACCTGTGGCTGGTCAGACACAATATTCAAAGCATTTACAAGTCAGGCGGTTACAATTCAAAGCAAAGTTTAATACGGCTAATGTTGCCAATCTTCTCTGCCCTAAGCTTTATTCTCAGTCTAGTTTTTAAACTTACTTCATTTGTGCATTCTAGTGAAAAAGTCAAAAGAGTAGAATTCCAAGAAAGGTTTAACATAAAAAGTAATATACTGGTAATATATATATATATATATAATTCAAAGTGAAGTAAAATGTCGGAGCGTAAATTAAATATAAATTTAGTTCCAAAAAATATAAAGGCTAACTTATTTTTTTATCTCCGTGAAACTGGTAACAAAAACCTAGTTACGTCTATTGAAAGGTGCACAGTTTAAAGTCATAAGCAAATCTTAAAAACTACCGTGCGAGAGACTTGAAAAAAATACGAAGTGCTATACAAAAAATTAATCTTCTTTGTTTAAATGTTTCAAACAAACCTGTCAAGGAAAAAGTGTTTTGAAGCTTTAAACCCAGTTTATTAATGAGTTCCAAATGCATGTTTCGTTCCTCTGAACCATTTGACACTCTATACCGCTTTTGCAATTCTGTCAATCATAAATTTTAAGATGATTTCAAGTGAGTTTCAAATGTGCTCAGATCTTTCAACTACGTGCATTCGTACTCAAAGAAATTTATATACATAAAAATAAATAGTATTAGATACGAATGTAAAATAGTAAGTAAACTACTTAAAAATTGCAGAAACTAAGTGATACAACAAATGACAAAACAAAATCAAAATGGACAAATATTAATTAAGCAAAAAGCTTCTAAATCTGGTTAATAAACAAATAAAATGACAAAATTGTCGTCACAGTACAAGGCACCAAACAGGGCGGCTCTTAAACTAAAACACAAAACTTACATATAAAATTCGTTAGTTAATATAAAACTTTTTTTTTTTTTGAATGACGGGCACTTGCCTATAACGGCATTAGCCGCTACTAAGACCAGAGGTGGTGACCATTTTATTTCGCAGACACCTAATAGGCGGCCACCACTACCTCCATGCCTTCTCCGGGATTCGAACCCGGGCCCTTCAGTATCGCAGTCAGGCTCCCCTAACCATTATACCGTCTGAGCGACAAACTAACAAATATTCGTAAGACTTTTAGAAGCCTTATTAATACAAGTAAGAAAGTTTACATATAATAAAATAATAAAAAATAGGAAACATAATATGGTAGCTAAGGATTGCAATAAAATTTTATTAAAGTCCTAAAAATTCCTAAATGTTTCAGACGCTGTACAGTAATAAAAGAAGTAAGTGAAAACTCTCATAATACAAGCTTAAAATTCAATTATATGATGAAATGTAAAAAGAAAAAAAATTGCGGGAGCAAATTCTATAATTACTAATGGTAAGTTAAACAATAACTGGTAGGTCCTCTGATTAGATATCTAGCCAGATAACAACCAGATAAGATAACCTGTAATGAACTGAAATTAATGAATTACTAAAAACTGTGCATTGTGTTGTTAGTTAGCGAACTTCTCATTTTGAAGGACGCATATTAAGTTCAAACATAAACTGTGGTATCAATAAACGGTTCGTTACTAGAATTCTTTGGCAGCCGAAGCCGACAATTTATTTAAAGTCCTTCAACCATCTGGAAAGTGAGAATTCAAATTAAGAGCTATAACAAAGTCGAGATGAAGATAAAAGGCTTCTTAAATCAAGACAATAGTTAATATGTATGTATTTAAATAACTTCGAGAACGGAAATGATTCGAGAATAAAGTTAAACGGCGTTCAACTGCCTTCAGTCTTTGAGGCCTCTCAGCAGTCCTTGAGAGCAGCAATAATATGAGGAGGAAATTGGCGTAGTAGGCTTAATTATTTTGAAGGTTAAAAAAAAAAAAGAAGAAGAAAAGCACCCAGCCACGGATTGAAAATATCATGTATGAATCGAGAGATTTTTCCTTCGAATCATTAAAAACAGAGCTGCCTACAGTTAAATAAAAAAAAAAAAAATAGATATTATTGAAAATCTGTTGGAAAAGAAAAACTTGCCTGAGGCAGTCCATTTAGGCAAATCCATTGTGCAACCGTTGCAAATACTAACATAATGTAAATATTTAGTTAATGAACAAAGTATTTGAGCTGTGATTTACAAAGAAAGTTAATTTAAATTCTGTAATAAGCATAATAAGCATATTATAATACGCCTGGAAGTATTAATCTTACTAAAATTTGCATATAATAAATGTACGTGCAACTCTGTACCGTACAATATTTGTTCATGTTTTTTTGTGTAGACAAATTCCCGCTGCTTAATAGCGTACATACTCAAGAACATGTAAGTGGAAGATCAGGTAAGATCAGGCGCTTTATTTGCGCCGCCTTTTTTGCCTTATTTGCGCCTCTTAAACTAATAGTGTGACAATTACTTTAAGTTCTGCATAAGGCACGACCAAACTGAGAGTCTGACTCTTAAATACGGTTCGAGCTGGCGCTGTAATAAACAGTAGTTTCATTTCTGAAATACGATTAATATTCACAACATCACTTTTACTACGACACATCATTTTTCAAATTATTAATCAATTTTTTTTAATTGAAGCGTGTATTAACATTGTAAATTTAATGTAATATGTAGTATCGTAAAATTAAGAAATAAAAGGCAAATAATTCCGTTTTCCCCTTTTGCAATCGTGAAATTTTAGAATAGATTGCGGCTATCCGGACAGCAAAAAAGACTATATATTGAGAGTACTCTGTTTCCATGATGTACGTCGAATATTTAACGACTCT